>CAEGAD010019492.1:0-107573 GCA_903067055.1 Poeciliopsis paucimaculata
ATATATGTGTGTGTTGTTGTTTTTTTCTTGAAATGATGTGTTATAAAATAGGTCCTTGTCCAGTGAGGAGGGAGAGTTACACAATAGGCGAATCTTGCCTGAAGCGTCTAGTGCAGCAAAGCTCTCAGTCTTGAGCCCACAAATTACACCATTGTGGAATAATTTGGATCTCGCCTGTAGTGATTCCCTCCTCTCTCCTCGTTCTGTGCTGCCCTCCTGCCCTCTCCAGTCATTTATCCAGTCCTGAACTGACATGCAGTTTCCCAAGCGTTGTCATGCCGTGCATTTTTCATTTTCTCTTTTTGCCACTGTTTGTTTTTGCTCTGCGCACTCTCCTTGTACGTCTAGTCTTACACTGTGTCTCTCTTCTCTACAGCCTCGCAGTATTTTGGATCCCAAATTGCTTGGTTTGCAGACCGGAGGGTGAGTGGTGGCTCATGTCATGATCTGATTGGTTCGCTGTTACACAAATGGGACTTCCTGTGTAGTTTGAGGCTTTCAGTCTCAGGAACAATTCACTGAGATACTGCATGTTTCCTGTTTTTGACACATGACAGTTAAAGTGAAATCACAAATACTAAGGCCTTTACATTGCAGTGACACATTTTAAACCACGTTGCTTCTCAAACATCAGAAAAACTGAAAAGTGGATAGATGATTATATAGAAATTATTTAGAAAACATCTGACTGTGATTTTTTTTTTTTTATTGAACTCTAACATTGCCATCCCTTTTTTTGAGCTCAGATCACTTAAATTGTGAACGTCAATGACAGTAAAGGTCAATTCAACAGATCAAATATATATGTATAGCTAATATTTAACAGTGCTTCAGTCAGAAATCAAAATGAATTTTTGTTAGTTGGATCTGACTTATCATTGGAAGGACAAATACAGAAAAACTTTTTGTTTACCTAAACAAACAAACAAACAAACAAAAACTCACCAAAACAAATAAGTCTCACTATTTTTATCCTAAGCAAACATCATACCACTTTTTTTTTAACTTTAATTGAAACGTTAAGGCTGTTAAAGGCTTAGGTCACTTGCTTTGAGAAAGCAGAACCCTAAAATTAGGCAATATTGGTACCGGTCTGGAAAAAATCTAATCTGTTCATCTCTAAAATGTCATATTCCCACTGACAGTGTCATGGCTTCAAATATAGCAGCTGACCCGTCTTTTGTGATTGTAATTTTACACACAATGATACGGTGTTGACTGTGATATAGTATATTGTGCAGCTCTATCAAAAATGTGCTCCTGTCTGATTGTCTGCCACTCTATAACTTTTTTTATTTTTTACCAGGCTTTCAAAATCCTGCCACTCCACTGATTTAAAAGCAGTGCCGTTTCTTTTAATGCTTGTGCAGTTAGCACGGTTGGCGCAAGCACCGAGCCAACCAACACCTCATTAAAACAACTCAAGAACTACTAACTCTTATACTTCCTAATAAGAGTCAGAAACAAGTAACAAGTCTTTCCTGTCGCAAGAAATGTCACGGCATCCTTACCGTCGCGGAATCTCATGGCGCGAGATCCCGCTACGCCCAGGACGAGCTGCTATCTGCAGCTCGGGCTGCTTCCTCGGATAGAGTCAGCCCGGAAGCCAGAGCAAAGGCCCCGCTCAACGTGTCACGACACAGGCTGACAGAAGAGCTTCAGGAGCTTTATCTGTGTGGAGGCATTGGGGCCCCCGATGTCATGTTGAGGTCATTAAAGAGGCTTTGAGTGACAGTTAAGGTGATGCCGGTAAAAGTAAGTCTGTAAAGGCAGGGGGACAAAAAAAAAAAAAAAATCACTTAGAAGACGGAGAGAAGGATGGAGTGTTGAGCTGCAGTGGATCCTGCAGGAGGCTGTAGGAGGTTCGCACCGTGCAAAGCGAAGGGGATGTGGGGGTACGGCAGGTTCGGAAAGAGGCATGATCCATGGCGTTTGCTGGCTGTGTAAATCACGGCCCCCCCTTTTCGCCGTAGTAATGTTCGCCCAGCATGGCATTATTATGATATTAATACCCCTTAAATCTGTCCACTTCTACAGGGCTGGCAGTATTCTTTATGGTATTGACAGCATGCCAGATCTGCGCCGCAAAAGGACGGTGCCTCTTGTCCGAGACCTGGTGAGTCATCTGCCTCAACGAGGTTACATGTGATTTATGTCAAATCTATCAGCGTGACCCTATGTTATACCACAGTCGTGGATTTCTGTGCCGTGTGAGTGTTGGCCTCCGCTGAGCACAACAATATCGTCTCTGACACTTTGACAGAGTGCTGTTCTGCTTTACAGGAGCAGATTTAGTTTGTGGTAACTATAGAAGACAATGTTATCAGTGCTGAAGTGAGATCTTGCACAATGTGGTTTGATGTCAGTATTAAAACACAAGATTGATTTTAAAAACTTGGATCAATCACGGCGTAGGAAGTAACTCCAATGATTGGAAAATGTATAGACATACACACTATACAGTGCGATACAGAGCGTCAAACTAATTCTAAAATTTTTAAATAGCCTTAATAAACACAAAGTACCATTTTTAAATGGTGAAAACTGTCCAAACCAACCTCATCCGATCTAAAAGTCATCACCTAACTTTCATTAGACGCATTTCAGTTTTGCTGAACAGGCACAGGCCAGATTTCAGTTAGACCCGACGAATCAAAGAGATCACCTAAATGGTACCGACATGGCAACATGAAGTAGGCAAAAAGGTCTTAGTAATGAAATTATATTTGGTTTGGAAAGGGTTTCATGACACTTTCTAAGACTTTGAGACACCAGTGAATGATTGTCCACTAAACATCAGCATGTGAGCTCAAAGTCACTTATCAAGCTACAAGCCAATAATCTGAAGTATAGCAAGAAGTCCATCTCTGACTGATAAATGACCTGTTAAAGGATGGACTCACTTGATCGCGTGGCACGCTTTCAAACAGGATGCTTAACCCTCCACCGTGGCTCTACGAAACTATTTCTACAAAAAATAAAAACTTAAAAGACGCTCAATGGCAGTTGTTGCCATCGAGGTTGGCAATCCCATTAAGTTTAGGAGGCATTTACTTTGTTCACATGTGGCCAGGTTGGTTTGGATCGCTTTTTCACACCATAAAATTCAGATCCTTGTTTGGACACTGTGTGACAAGAAACAAAAAAAAAAAAAAAGAAAGAAAATCTAAAGAAATCTGTAAGAGGGCAAATACTTTTATTCACAGCACCGCATGTTAAAATAATAAGCCTTGGAATATTATTAGACTTACATAATGTCTGTTTGTTACCGAAGTATGCCCATTAATGAAAGGCTCCTGAGGTGCAGGGATGTTAACCGTAGCTGCGTAACTCTTTTGCTTGATTAATTAGCCCAGAATGAGTGTTTAAAAAAAGGGGAAAAAAAGCATCACAGTGAAGCTCCACCATTTGTTTTTTTATTGCAACATAATGTGTCGTAAAATACCCCACAGAGAAGCTTGTTGCGGCGAGGCCCACTTTAGCACTGTGCCACATGGTTACTCTTTCTGCGAGGCGGCAGGCTGCGATGATGCCAGTAATAATATTCATGTCTGTTTCTGTCTGTAACTGTCTATCACATGCCACAACACGCGTCCGTCTCACATGTGTCCGTTTCTCCATCTTCACATACCCACAGCCTAAAAGCCAGAACCGCAGTACGACTCAAATCTTTCTAGACTAAACCTGTTCGATATTCTCTCCCAGTTTCGATCGAAGTCATACAAAAAATGCATTTTTCTTTTACGCAGATGATAATGCTGCTTGATGTCATACACATGGATGCTGATGAATGTTTTGTACCACAGTGAACAACATGAGTTGATGCTGTATTTGTTCATATCTCTCATTAAATTTAATAACCAACAATGTCTTGGTAAGTATGGGTTGCCGTTTTTTTTTTTTTTCTTTTTTTTTTTAAACTTTTTTTTTTTCTTTTAATTTCCTTTTTTAATATTATTGGATTATTTATGTATATATATATAGATATATATATATTTATTTATGTGTATATTTGCCATTCCTACATAAACCCATAAAAGCTATGGGTGATATTTTTCAGTGAGTTGTCAGATTTCAACGTAGCTCTCGCCAGTTGTCATGTTTTGTCGCTCGGCAGGTTGTCGGGGTGGGGAGGGGCAAAAAAACCCCAACAAAAACCCAAAACAAAATAAAAACAAACAAACCAACACACTATTTACCTGGAAATGTTGACAACTCAACCCAAAAATATATCCAAAGAGACTTCATTGACTTCTGATTTAACTGTGTGAGGCTTTTAAATCATGTAAAAGTGACACTGAGCAAGCCTTTTACACGTGGGATGAAGTCAGTAGTCAGCAAACGAATTGGTCCCCCTTTCATGCCTCCTCTTTGTCAATGTCCCCCATTTGCTGTGTGATTGCTTCAGGGCAGCAACAGCGCCTTTTTATTATTATTATTATTATTATTATCATTTTGGTTGTTTATTTATGTATTTTTTTGTCTTTGTTTTTGATTGGAACGGTCAGCAGGGATTCCCCGCTTTCATGATGGAAAATTAATAACAAAGATACATTTGGAAAAAAAAAAAAAAAGAGAAAAAGTTAATCAGCCATTCTCAAAGCACTGACAGATTATTACCTCTGGACGCACGGTCTTTTATATTGTATTGCCCGCAGCAACCTCAGCAGTGCTGGTGCATGTTGATAAACTTACATCAACACTCACGGTTCATGTAGAGGTCACATTCCTCCCCACATTCTCCATGGCTGCCATGGATCTTTACCATAGCTGGGCCACGGAGACGAGAGGGTCGTGGTAAAGACAGATCCAGTATTGTCAGCTGTCCATGTCTGCATTCCTCTGTTACATAACTCCCCTCAGTCTGGGACTTATTGACCTTACGCTCACCCAAACACAGTAAATTTTGTAATATGAGAGCTTATTAACACGCGTGTGTGAGTGTGTGTATCAGTGTGTGTGTGTGATTTGTGTTTATTTTTGCGTGGGCGTGCACAAGTGTATATGTTTGACTAAGTTTTTGACTGTCTGGGCTGAAGAGTGTGTGCATATATGTGCAGAGCTGTGAGAAAGCATTGGCCTACTTAAAGATTTCTCCTGTTTTTAGCTTTTACCTTGCACTTTAATTGCTCAGATCATCAAGAACAACTTTGCATCACACAAAGATAATCAGACTTGGGCAGCTCTTCCCCTTAATCCATGCAAAGTGTCGGTCTAAGATGATCGTTTCATAAATATATATGGGGGAAAAAAGTTGCCCAAATCAACCAGCACCCCGACTTTCAGAATTAAGACCCACATTTGAGAACATGAAGAAGGCCAAAGATTTTAAAGAGCAACACAACATGATCATCTAAAAAGGGGAAACATCTAAGTGGCGCCACCTATCGGTCTAGAATGGAATACAAAGCCATTTCCATGGGGCTCCAGTAAAGCAGTCAGTCATTACTAGGGCTGTCACAATTACAACTTTTGCTGGACGTTAAATTGACCTAGAAGTTATTGCAATAAACGATTACATTGTTGCCTTTTGAGACAATTTCAAATAACATAGTGGTAATGGCATTATAATGCAGGAACACGTTCTCAAGGATCAAGAGACTTTAAGTTCTGATCAACACTTAACACTGGAAAAGAAGGACATTTTAAATGTCCAAAATAATAAGCAAAAAAAAAACAAAAGCAACAAACAAAATGAATTATGGAGTCTGTGTAAACAAAAATCTCCTTCAAAAAGAGAAAAAAAAAAGGGGCTAGTTGAGACCAAATCACCAGACTGGCGACTTTTAACCCTCAGTTTTCTGTAGAAAAAGAGAGAGAAAACAGAAAAACAATAAAACATGCAAATGGAAATCACTGAGCTTGTTTTAATTTATCATGCGATTAATTGATTTATTGCTCATATTGTGACAGGCCTCGTCATTACCTGCATCCATTTCCTATCGGAGAAAACATAGACCGAGGAGAGCCTCCACATGAGTGGCCAGCCTATTAAGATTATTCCAACAGCGCATCATTGACTGAGCCAGGAGGCCACAAAAGCACCGGAGACCTCACTTTACAATCAGCGTTAGTGAATTAACAGTGAAAAGAGGCGGGCCGAGAAGGAAATTCGAGCCCTAAACCGCTGCTTGGAAAACTACCAAATTAAACATGGTGGCTGTTTTCATCTGAATCTCCCCCACAGGAAATCCTAAACTAGGATGTCTGGTCATCAGTTTGGAACGTTAAGCCCAAGCGCCTTATGCAGCCGGACAAGGAGGACTTCTCAAATTGAACGTTTTGGAGTGGCCTATTTGAAGTCTGTACTCGAATCCGGATGGCAAACAGACCTTCAAAAGACAGTTTGCTGTGTGGCTGAATTAAAGCAATTCTGCAAAGTGTTGGCCATGCTCCCTCAGGAGCCAAAAACACTTGTTGCCAGTTGGAAGTTGCTGCTGAACAACGAATTTCTGAATACTTTTAAAAACTATTTTATGTATTATTATTATTTTATTTTATTTTACGAAAGTCCAGGTTGATTTGGATAATTTTCACCCCTCGCTAAATCTAAAAGTATTTTTCGGACATTGCAGTTTCTTTCAATTAAGGTTATCTTTGTCTGACAAAATATATGTGCATAAAAAAAGGGACAAAC
The DNA here is from genome assembly GCA_903067055.1 of Poeciliopsis paucimaculata. NCBI lineage: Eukaryota > Metazoa > Chordata > Actinopteri > Cyprinodontiformes > Poeciliidae > Poeciliopsis > Poeciliopsis paucimaculata. The sequence goes on from CAEGAD010019492.1 coordinate 6,638, forward strand.
TTGTAATTAAGGTTTTTATAAAATATCGAGTGCGACAGAAAAACAAAACCAGAAGAAATCAGTAAAGGGGGCTCAGTCACTTTTTTTCACAGCACTGTGTGCGAGTCTGCTTAAAGTGTGTTTGCGTACGTCCATCTGGCTTCACCCATTCATGAACGTGTGTGTCTCGTGTGTTTCTCTTTGTGTCAAACCAATGTGCAGAGCAGACAGCAGAAAATATGGTCAAAGCTTCATCCAACAGACAAATGAACAGAGATGCCAAGCATGACTGCAGTTCGGTTGCATCCACTGCATGAGTGGATAAACAATCACGCAACAGCTGGATAATCTCTCTTTATGCATAGCTGAATTGTTCTGGAAAGCTCTATGCCTCAACCAGCAGTCCTGCATGGCAGTTAAGACACCTCTGCGCTCAGTACTAATGAACAAGTTTAAGCCTGTCAGCTGTTTGTGTTTTCAGCCATGACACTCGTGCTACTTCTCTAAGTCAATCTCTCTCTCTTTGTATTTCCTTTCCATTCACCAACACTCGGAAATCCCAGGCTTTGGTAAGGACACTTGTTTCCAGAGTCAATTTGATCTCAGTATCTTTTGGCAAAGCGATTCCACGTAATCACTTGATTTTGTCACGAAAACATCTTGATAACAGAATGCACCGAAGTGTGTTGAAATTGGACCCTGGTTCTCTCTTCCTCCAACAGACCCTCACTGCTCGAAAGGCAGGCATCTCGTTTGCTCTGGTGAACAGGTCGACCCTGAACAACGAGGAACTGGTGAGTGTGCAGAAACCGCCGTTTTTCTGTCCATCTGCCTTGTTGACAAAGCGTTGATGTTTATGCACTCCATGGCCAGGTCCTCTGTCTCTCACAGGGCGAGCAGAGGGCGAATTCAGAGTTGCTAGTTGAGTCAAAGAGCATTTTGGTTTTTGCCTTGTTAGAGAAACAGACTTTAGGCACAGTGAAAACACACAAACGAATACATAAACTATGTTCGTTAAACCTTTGCTGCTGCAAGTTTTTTTTTGTTGTTTTTTTATATTCATGTCTTTACAAAATAATTGACTTATTCCTGTACATATATACCATGTTGCTAAAAGTATTAAGACAGACCTGTAAATCAGCTGTAAATCAGTAGCTCAATAAGTTTGGGCATCAATACCTGTTTTTCCATTGACCATATAATCACACAATTTGACATTTCAAAAAACCATTTACTTGATGGAAGTTCGGCAATTTAGAAAAAAAACTCGGTTTTTGATAAAATGCTTTGGCTCAAGGATGAGGTGTCTATTTTTTTTGTCCCTATCAAAATTGGTTTATTTGGCAAACCTGCAATGGAAACACTTTTTCCGCGTGACCAACAACCAGATGTTGCCACTGGTGCAAACCACGAAGAAGACGACAACAGGAAGTAGTCGGGATATCATAGCATCATGCTTTTTTAATGACATTGCGTGAGCAAACTTAATAACATGTGACTTTAATTGTATTTCTTATGGAATGAAAATGCCACGACAATATCGACAATATTTTCGACAATATTAACTAAGGTTTTGCTCACATTTGTAATGGAAATCAGCTTTGCAGTGGATCTATTGCTGAAATTTCATTATTTTGTCATCCACATAGTTAACTATAATGCATATCATTAGGAAGTGGAAGAAATGAGGAAGATCAGCAACTCAAGTAAAGGGTAGTTAGGAATGTAAAAGGAGCCTTAATGTTTGTAGATTCGATACCTGCGGGCCTCCTGACATCGATGCTGATGAACAGCAGCAGGTGAAGCGACTAACAAACTAGACTTTTATTGATGAGCAGTTGCATTAAAACCAAACATCACCAGCTGCGGTAAAGCGTCAGAACAGTGGTGTGAGCATGGCGCAACTGGACGTTATTGTGCTTAAAGCCTGTTGTCTGGAAGGATGAATCATATTTCCCTGTCTGGGAAACAAAGAAATCGTGGTTAATTTCACGCTCTCATCAATAAGCTACCAGTTCAGAGATGATTCTTTTACATTGCAGCATGGCTGCACACCAATCCACAAAACAAAGTCGACGAGTACACTGATGACCAGGTTTGGTGTGTGTCCATTGATCGTTGACCTCAACTAGACAGGATGAAGTTAAGTGGAGATGGAGAGAGTCAGGCCTCTTCGTTCAACATCGATGAAATGCTAAACCTTGTTATAGCTGAAAAGGGTGACCTAACTTTATATAAACACCGATGTGTTGAGGTCCAGACTGCCATTAAAGTTAATTTATCTGTAAAAGCCAGTGTCTCAGTGGTCTTGGCAATAAATCCAACCTCTTTTTATTTCTCTTGATCTGAGAGAAATGCAGCAGTTTAACAAATTGGACCCTGTAGACCATCTGCTGTGCTCTTAACAATTTGGCCGAATTCAGAAAATTAAGTTAAAGCTCTGACATTTTATTTACACAATGCTTGGCGTTCAAAAGAAAAAAAAATCTGTGCAGTGCGGGTGACTGAGCAATGGGGAAAGGGCAGAATGTCTCAGTCGATGGTGTGAGACACTTTTGTGTTGACCTCTAAAGCTATCTCGGCATTAATTGATTGCAATTCTTCCCTCCCTGAGGGAAAGATGGCGTAACAGGAGGCAAACAGCAGGAGAGCGAGCAGTTTCCTCGGTGAGAGAAAGAAGCGCGCAGTTTTATATCCGCTGATGTGCAGCAAGCAGCTGGCTAAGCCTGAAAGATTACCAGATTTAAATGAGCTTGGCGCGCGCGGTGCACGCATTTCATCTTTTCAAGAGACATCGATGTGGCCTTGCATTGGTGGAAACCAACTTATGTGTGTGCGCGCGCGTGTGTGTGTGCATGTTTGTATCCCGGTTGATCTTTAGCTTACGTGATCAACTTGTGAAACGTGACCACCTTAACATTCTGCCGACTGATTTGACTCTTTCAACGTAGACCCGATTCCATTTCCGATTCTTGGGGTCACAGTTCGATTTAGAATAGGGCTGGACAATATGCCTGAGCAACATATCACAGTATAAGAGTTTCATATCAGTCGATATCCATACTTGTCATTACCGATAGTTATTGATTCGTTTCTTTCGTTTTAAATAAATGAAATACTGCCAAACTGGTTTCACTCCAGGCTGTTGTATTTTCTTGTAAGCCGAGGCGAAACCTAAACAAGCTGTTGCTAGGTAACCAAATGGTTGATGAGTTACTTGATGCCACCAATCTTGCTTATTAGCTCGCTGTGAGAGGTTAAAGTTTTTCCTATGCCCACAATGCCGTGCGGTTCTGGGTCAGAGTTCAGTGAATATTCCATATATTGGATATTGTATCAGATCTATTGTCATCAATATTTATCAATCAATATTTATAACATGTCTATTGTGATATATATTGATTTATCGTCCAGTCCTGCAAGGATTTTTCCAACTCAAATGGTCTAGATATTCTGTTTAAATGAAGTGACTGACAACAGCACATTTATATGAAACAATTACTGAATATCAGAGTTAATCAAAATACACACACAGTCTTCTACGGTGGCCAAGTGGATGCGACTTGTTATATACGAGCCGCGAAGGCGTACAACTAAAATCGATTTTTGAGCATTTTACAATCGATTCAAAACTCCCAGAACTGGGATTTGCGATTTCCCTGCACCTCTGTTGAAAAGTCATCGTCATGGGTGCGATAATAGCCGAGGAAGCAAAAACGACGTGCAAAAAGTCTCATCTGATGTTTTGGAAGAAGAAGAAAAAAAAGGCTGACTCTTGGTGATCGCTGGTGTCTGTGCTGCGCTGCAAACTTGACATCTGGGGATTCTGATTCGGGGCCACGGAGGGGAAGACGTTTATAATTGGTGGAGGCGAACTGGCTTCCGAGAAAAGCTTTAGACTGTGTGCGCTCTTGGTAAGTAGGACAAGCAGATGTCAGAGTTTTTATCAGTTGCAATGAGTCCAGCAGAATGCTGAGGGAATGCACTCCACAGCACGCTGCTTACTAGGAGGAGATGGGAAAGAGGGCGAGGAAAGGACAGAAATTAGGAGAGGAGGATAGAAAGCAGAGGAAGAAATGATTTGTCATCGTGACCCCCCCGCTCGTAGTTCCTCTGCTCAGGCAGCCATGTTGAACAAACTGCCTTCCCTGGAGAAACGTTTGAATCTATTCAGAGTCCTTTCTTCTTCCAGCTGCTGCTTTGCTTTGTTGCCTCATCTTCGATTTCTGCTCTTATCCTTGATATTTCAAAACGTGATTAAAATGTCCCTCATTATTGATGCGGGGATCTCGTCTATTGGCGTTTTTTTTCCTCTTTTTCCGTTGTGTTTCTGCTGCATCAGCTGGGGACTCTGCGCGTCGGTCCAGAATAGCTGGGCCCGCGTGTCCGGTCTAGATTCTGACGTGACCTCAGCAGTCTTTTAACAATGCCTGTCGACAAAAAAGAGAGGTCGTGTTTACCTGTCCGGACGAGGCTCCGACTCTCACGAAGTGGGGAAGGAAGCTGCGATCTGACAGAAGCCAACGAGTATCTGGGAATAAGACGTGATGTGCTCCTCTAAGTCTGTTCGGATATCATCAGACATCTTGTTAGCGGCAAAACGTACCAGGCTGAGTGGAGGATGCTGGCGCGAGAAATCTTCCAAAGTTTTTTTTTGTTTTCTTTTCTTTTTTTGTGTGCGATGTGCTGCACAGAAAAAGACATTGGCCAGAGGTTTTTACTTTTCAGTAGGGATCAGACGAGTGATCGGGATTTTGTGTCCGAGTTTAAAATTTTATAAAAGTTTCACCTGGTCTGTTCTGAACCCTCTTTAAGAACCAAAATACAAGTTAATATAAGAGTCGTATTTCCAATTTCAGTTTTCTTTTTAGCTATTTTGGACATTAGCGTCCATTAATAATTTATACTAGGAGTAGACACAGTGCGATATTGCCATTTGTTTTTATTGAAATCTTTACTTATTCGTACATTTATCAAACTGTAATACATTATAATTTTAAGAGAAACATGTAAAATGATACTTAGATTATGTCAGTAAAAATTGTCAAATAATGACTATATTCAATGTATGTTTACGCAAACTACAATATCGCTTTCCCCTTGAAATTTAAAAAAGTTTAATGTCAGTCCAACTTATTTCTGTCCCAAAGTCTGTCCCTGAGAAAAATGGCATTAGATGATCTTGTTGGTCTTCATTTAAAAAAAAAAAATAAATAATTTAGAGGCAAACCTTAGCCAAGGAGAAATTGATCACAAAGTCAAAAAGCTAATTTGATACATGGGAACTTAATAAAATAATCAACACTGAGTGTATTTTGCATGTTCAAGTATAAAGTCATCAAACAGGATTTTAAAATTTTAAAATTCTACACAAAATTTAAAGTAGAGATTAATTTCTTGTTTTTAAAGAAGTCACATTTCTAGTGTTTTGTATTTGCCATTAGCTGTATTATCATGTTTAATGTCAGTAACAGCCCAGTATGTAGTGGAGGGTTAGTGTCAGGCTTCATAAAGTCTGCTAGCATTTCTACATCTGGTATGTCCCACAACAGACAGACTGAAAGCTCAAAATCGACAAAACACAGACGGTCCTCTTGTTATCCGCTGAACATGTTGCTCTCACGCGTTTTTAATGAGCACAGGCATATTGGACCTTCTTGCTGCAACGTTGCTACCAACTGTGCCGCCATTCAGTCGTCAACAAAGGCTTCCACGCCAAAAATGCATTACCATACTCACAAATAGTCCATTCTGGTCAGCAGCTAATTTCTCCCTTGCGGTGTGTGGGAACGAGGACGAAAATAAAAACAGTGTGACTTGTGCTCAGTGAGGGGAAATTGCAAAAAATAGTTAATGCCAAAAGCTGCAACAGGACGAGGAGACGAGCACTGTAGGTGGAGTGGTTGACGACGACAACGGGTGGTGAAGATGGCAAGATTAGATTTCTTTTTTTCCCTCTATCGTGTTGCTCCCGGGCACAGGCTACAGCTGTTGACCACCTCTCACCGTGTTTCGTACCAATCTCCAGGGTGACCTCACAGGGTAACACGTCAGACTGACACGCGCGCCACTCTCCACGTATCCGCTGCACAGCAGAGAGACTGCGTGTGCGAGAGATTGGGAAGAGAAAATCACACCATCCGTGCAGTGATCAAAGACGCATTAACACAGATCCGACGTTCACATGCTGTCACCGAAGCAGTCGGTTTGCTGGTTGGAAGTAACGGGCTGCTTAGCGGTGCAGACGTTTCATTGAGACAGACAGAAATTGAGAGGGCTCCGTGATTTCCCCAAACTCGTCGAAAATTGAATTGGCTCCTTGCTCGTCCACAGGCGCTGTTGTTCAGTGCTACATTTGGTGCGGCTGCGGCCCCCTGGTCTAACATATGCGCCTGCCTTGGCCGAATCCCTGACATCTGCTCGACTCGTAGACGTCGGATTAAATCCGAGAATCTCCCCCGACTCTGTTTCATTAGGGGTTCTGATGCGTCTCTCTGTTGTGTCAGCGAAGCTTCACTGTGGCGTTGCTGCCATGCTAGCCGTGTCATTTAATCATCTCTGCAAGTGTGGGTATTTCAAATTGCAAGGGTGTGTGTGTGTGTGTGCCTGTGCCTGAACAGCATTTGTGCTGAAGTGCAAAGGCACCATTCAAGTGTTAAAGCACTTGAAGGTGGAGGGTTGGTGGTTGAGCGGTCTGGCTCAGTAAAAGTAAAAAATGAGCACCTTTCGGAAATTTATTCAACTTCCATACATCGCTCACTTGCTCTCTTTCTCTTTTTTCATTCTTTCTCTCCCTCTCAATCTGTTTATTGCTCACTTTTAAAAAAAAAAAGCTTATTTACAACATCCATTGATTCAGCCTTCAGGAACTGGCAAGACTTTTCTGGTCCTCGTGGAAGGCAGGACTCCTGCAGAGATACATTCAATTTGAGGAGAGGCTTCGGTTCTGGACATTTCTCTTGCTTTAGCCTCGAAGCCACTCAATGGAAATAAAGCCTGTGAACAAAATATGCTATGAAATCTCCACATTTAGCATTAGACACAGATAACCTCAGTAAGCACACTCTAACCCTTTGTTTATTTAGGAGCAACATCAACCTGGAATGTTGTAAAAAATGTGATCGCCCCCTAAATCCTAAAACTTGATTGTGCCAATCTTGGCAGCAGGAACTGCCATTAAGTGTTGGCAGCAGCTGATGTTGAGTCTTTCACGTCGGTGTGGATGACTTTTGGCCCGCTCTTCTTTGCTGAAAGTTTTATCTCAAGCACAAATCATTGATTTTAGGTCACGCCACACCATCTCAGGCCAGACTTTGACTGGGCTGCGCTAAAACTTTTGTTTTGGCCTTTTTTGACTCACTTCTGTGTCCTTTTTCTCCCAGTCTTTAGTCCTTTTTGTTGAATCACGAACCCTGACCTTAACTGATATTAACCTGTTGCTCCCAAATCATATCATAGAACAACTTTTATGTTTGTTTGTTGTTTTTTTTTGGTTTTTCAGTTATCCAGATTTGTTTTGTTGTATTAAATTCATTTTATGATCTGAAACATGTCATTTTGACTTGAAAACAAAAAATAAAATGAAATCTGTTATGGGCCAAAGTGGACTTTGATCAGGATTTAAGCTTTAAGCTGCAGCACTGAGAAAGTAACATTTCTTTTAACTGAAGCGACTGAGGATATTTTTGTTGGGACTCTATGACTTTATTGTTAAAAAATCTGTTTTCTCGTTGTGTACTGAGAAGTTCACAATATGCTGGACATCTCAATTTAGCTCCCACTTGCTTTTATTAACTTCTGGAGGTTTTATGAAACACGTTTTCCCCAGCTCACTGTGCCGCGGCAGTTTAATGACATCAGCCGAGTCCCTTCTGCTTCTCCGGGCAAGGATCTTTTTTTAATCACCGCCGTCACTTCTTACTTTTCTTCCCCCTCCATTCTGTTGCTTTCAGAAACTGCACGTCTTCAAGAAAACCCTCCAGGCCTTGATCTACCCAATTTCCTCGACTACACCCCACAATTTTGAGGTGTGGACGGCGACCGCTCCCACCTACTGCCACGAGTGCGAAGGCCTGCTGTGGGGGATCGCCCGCCAGGGCATGCGTTGCTCAGAGTGCGGCGTCAAATGCCACGAGAAGTGCCAGGACCTGCTCAATGCGGATTGTTTACAGAGTAAGGGAGCACTACAATTCACTCTGCAACAACTCCAAAGTCTCTGGAAAAACTTGTTTGGTTTCATGCAAACTAATTTCAAAAGGTGTTCTAATTAAGATGCCAGTCTTACACTTTTCTTGGCACGTTCATAATCCCACAGGTGTGTTTTCTCCTTTGAGAGTTTTTTGATTCTGCACAATTTACAGACTTGGATAATGATGGGGAAAATAATTAACCATCGATAAATTCCTGATACTCTGATATCTCATGATGATACTGGAATGATTCACAGTGATGAATTTATCAGTTCTGTGGCTAATTTCTGCTCTATAAAGCCATTAGTGGATTATGAAAGAGGCGGAGGCGATGTCACACTGTGCGAGAGGGAAGTGACTGTAAAGCACTGCATGGAAGACACCTATTACTCTACAATTCAAAATAATTGCTGCTTCCTAATGAACTGTCACAAAGTATAAATCAGATTTTTACTTTTGTGTTGAATGTCTGTTTCATAATAAATTCACCACCATTGACAAAAAAATTATTTTTGTGCTGTTGGTGAATTTCTGAAAAATTCACCAACTGCATAATGATCTTTTTCTCTAGTTAAGTAGAAAAAGATCAGTAGTATTTGAAAAGAGAAGAAGAAATGTTACGTTTTCTGAACAATAACAATATTTGTTGTTAATCTGTTGCGAGGAGATGAGCATGTTTTCTGGTAACCAAATGCCACGAAGTAAACGTTTTACTTTTGCAAAATTAAAAATCAGACGCAGTGCTTTAACAATAGTACTAATATTAGCAGTGCATTGCCCCCCACTAGTGGGAGGCAATGTGAAACGACGACATCAGCTTTCTGCTCTGTAGTTCAGTAAACATCCGCCAGCAATGTGCTCCTGATCGCTAATAGCCTTCTGATCTTAATCAGGAGTTGGTTCACTCAAACAACTCCCTACATCTAGTGGGTGGCGCAGGTTGCTACAATTGATAGCACCCACACAGGCAAACAAACTCACCCAGTACAACACTTTCATTCTATTGGGTGAGAGGTTACCAGGCGACTGTGCCAATAGGTGTTTCCAAAAGCTAGCAGAGAGTCAGAGAGAGAGAGAGGTCCTGAGTATAAGCGTTACACGTTTTGAGAAGAAAGACGTGAAGTCCTGATTTCAGACTGAAAATGTGTGCTCTTGGATTATGGTAAAAAAACAAAAAACATATACATGGTGCATTTGTGTCACCGTGTGAGCCATTCTGCTCATTACAGCATCCAATCTGTCTGTCAGGCACTCCCTTGTTATTACCGGATAGAACGCTACCCGCTAAGAACAATGTGACTCTTCGGGATGGTCCCCTCAGCAACGCTCGCACGCTCTAAGTGGATTATCTACGCCCTGGCTGTTCTGAAACTCTGTGTTTCAGAACATTTTCATACACGTACAGAAAAACCATTTGTAGTTTGAACTGTGAGTTATCTTCAATCTGTGCTCATTACCAGACAGCACATAGATAACACTCTTATCAGATATTAGTTAAAGAGGCCATTGTTACATGTGCCTCCTTTGTCACACAGACAGATCCAAAAATAATAATTTTGGATCTGATAAACACGACGGAACTAACACGCACTTTGTGCACAGATCAGATCAGCAGGAAAAACTAACTAACACAGATCTTGTACTTTACTGAATCTTTTGGACCAATTTTTAGGGGCGGTGGAGAAAAGTTCCAAGCATGGGGCGGAAGACAAGACTCAAAATATCATCATGGCGATGAAGGAGCGTATGAAGATCAGGGAGAAGAACCGGCCGGAAGTGTTTGAGGTGATCCAGGAGATGTTCCACGTCTCGAAAGAAGAATTTGCTTCCCATCTGAAGACGGCCAAGCAGGCTGTGCTGGACGGGACCTCCAAGTGGTCTGCCAAAATCACCATAACAGGTGGGGCCTGCTTTCTTAGGACAATACATAAATACAGTATCTGTCAATGTTTGGGAATTTAGTAACACCTACAGACAACAGAAAAGTGAGACGTATTTGTACCGATAAACTACCAATCTGAAATGTTTTTATTCTAATGAATTTCATTAGTCATTGGTCATTAATCTCTAACACAATATCACCAAGTTCTATGCACATTTAATTAGAGATTAAACCAGAATTTGACTTGGTTGTTTTGCAGACGGGGTGAAAAAAGTAAATGATATCGATGAAGGTTATTGGTGTGATGAACATTTATTGATCCTCTGTCATTTTGTGGAACCTGTAAAAGGACAGGATGTACAATCTGTACCGATGACATTTATTTATTTTTATTTATATATATAGCTGTGATTTAAAGAAAAAGAAGACACAAAGTAAGCAGTGGGAAGGTTTTTCAAGTTGTCCTTGTGTATGCCAAATCTTAAGTGGTTGTATGTTAATTACAGAACAGGCTGCCGTAAAAACAGCTATTTTAATCAATTAGAGTCTGCTTGTGTCAACACAAATTAAGTACGCTTTTATTCATGCCTCACGTAGAGTCCATTTTTATTTTTGCATATTTACTCAACTTCTGCATGAAAAAAAAATACCATCTACTGAATTGTGAAGGTGGCAAATTAACAGAGACAAAAGCCAACAGATAGAAACTAAAAACTTATTTTATCAATTAATAGGTGAGGATAGCAGATTGTAGTAAATGTTTCTGTTTTACCTGACCAACATTAAGAGTTAGCAGAGTTTATGTTTGCGTAGGCTACAAGTAGCAATTGTACAATCAGATTGTTTATTGATTTTTAAGTTCATTTTATATGTTGCTGCTGATGGTTAAATTATTCACATCATGTATTGATTTTTGATCCATCTGTAATACAAATCTTGCTTTTATGCTTTACTTTATTTTAGGTATCATAGCTTGGTTTCAAACAGGCAGTATCAGTACTTAAATCCTTTTAGAAATAATTTTATTAAAACAAGAACAACTTTTTCCATCCAAAAAGGTCCGATAAGTTCTTCTAGGTTCAATTTAGAATTCAGTGAAATTCATGTTTGGACTTCATAGTCGCTTGTGGTCTTTTAAATGAACTTTGAACTCATGCACTTCCTCATTCACTGCCTGCTGTGGAGGAAATCCCAGCCCAAAAACACTTGAATTCAGATGATACAGCCACTGACGAGTAGTTCAGCATTTTGTTTGAAGTGTCCTAACACCTTCCTGCACAGGACTCGCTGTTCTTTCAGAGGCGTTTGATTTTGAGATTTCCTGAAGCAAGCAGGCCGCAGACCCCCATCCCACTGGATCTTGGCCCCCCAACCCACCCTCAACTTCTGTCAGCTTTGTGCTGAATGATATATATATGTACCTTGAATAATTTAGTCGGTGACTTATGCATATTTAATGCTGCAGTGTCCTTTTTCCCTTTTATGGTGCTTGTGAAATACTACAGTCTTTCTTCCTCTGCACCTACTAGTCTGAATCACTGCCCTTTACTTGGAGCCAGGAACCAACTCAGCAGTAAGCACACTGTAGCAGAGGGAACTCACACACTGGCCAGAATCGGCTTTCAGCTTAGATTTAAGAAAAGGGTTACAAATAACATTATGAATGAAAGTGCAATTATTGAATCCGGGGCTAAACTGTATTTATTTTGCATGAGTATAGCTGCTGTTTCTGCTGTCTGAGTTTCCCTGACTTGAAAGATTATTCACCCTTTTGTGCAGTTTCCTCATTTATCCTTGTTATTGATTTTAAAAATAAGTCATGATCATCATAACGTATCTTCTCTGACAGAAAAACTATTGCAAAAAAATCAAACTAGATGACAAAAGTTAAAACAGATTTCTACAAAATATTGATGATTTAATAAAAATATGTAGCATAAAGTAAGTGACGCTCGCTCTGTCAGTCTGAGATTTGGCCACTAGAACATCCACCTTGATGCCAAAAGTCTGAAATCAGGGAACATAAACGTGTACTTTTCGCCTGTTTTCTAATGCTTCGTGTTTCAGAGAGCTTTACAATAAGACATCCACTATTGTATTCAAAAAAGGAATAATAAATGTTCTAGTATCACTGGAAATCAGTCCGAGTGTTACATAAGCAACCCAAATGTGCAACTCTTCCCCTTCTGCTTTCTGGTAGACTGATTATTGTATGTGGGTCACAAAGACGTGAATTGTAGGTCAGTAAGACACAGCTGGCACGCTAAAAATCCGGCTTGATTTAAGCGGCGCATTCCATGTACAAGCGCATCTCTGTAAATGTGTTCATCCGCTAGATTATTTCAGTAACTCGAGTCAAATTCATATGGATTTGTTTCACACAGAGTGATATGTTTCAGTAGTTTATTCTGATAGCAAGACTTGCAGGTGTTGGAAACTGAAAAAGTTTAGTTTCTCAAGAAGTTTGATTACATAAGACCGACAAAAAAAATAAATCAATAAAAAATACAGTTTGTTGTGTTTAAGTCGGTTCCACGGCCGATCAAATTCACTGATCTCCTGGTCATTGAAGCAGGTATTGGGACTAAAGCAATGTGAAAAGGTGCCACATCCTGCTGGGACATCAGATCCATACTTCCATCTCTGACTCCCTATGCTTTGCGAATCTAACCCAAACTCTTGTGTAGGTGTTTTTCTTCACAGTCTTCGCCTGCCGTCCTCACATTTTACTTTCTGTCACACTTTCTATCTCAACTTTCTATTGATTTGCTTCAATTTTGGTCAGTGTATAAGGGCTCAAAATTGTACAACTGGGCGTGACGGTGGCGGCCTTTAAAACCAAATATAACTTTGAGATTGATCCTAAAATGTATTTTTGTGAGTATTCCACATAATTGTGTTCTAATTGTGTTTTAATATTCCCATATTAAAAGTACTTTTTTTTTTTTATTTATTTATTTTCTTTTTTACTGTTCTTATAGATTTTTTAAGACACTTAATTTTGGGTTTAAGTGTTCATTAGCTTAATCCCCAGAATGAACAGACAAACACACCCATAACTTACAACTCGGTGTGGAATGAAACTACACAATATATGAGTTTTACATTTTGGACTGCATAACAAAAAAAAATTGGATGGTAATCTCATTTTTTGAGATGGAAATTCATGCTGATCCACTAAGGCTGACATCAGCCGAACAGTGAGAAGCTCTGACTTCAGTAACTCTATCAAAAATGAAATTGGCACGACAACAAACTAAAATGATGCCGTTGTGGAAAACAAAAGGATTATTGTTGCTTCTCTCGGGGGAATTATTAAACCAAGCTGCATGTGTTAGAACAAAAAAAAAGTTCCACAAATACTTTACATTTGTCATCTCCAGCTTGCTGTAAAATATCAACATTCTGTTTATAAGAGTGCTTCCTTTTGTGTTCTCGCACACAAAGGATAGCAGAAGGACGCATTTTATGTAAAAATCACAGCACTGGCAACTGTGTGAAATTTAAATCCCGCTGAAGAATGGTCAACGCTGTAACTTTTTATTAGAAAGTCGTGAGGGGGGAAAAATGACGGCGCCTTAAAGCGCTTCTATTGTTTTATCAGCACCATCTCCGGTTTTATAAGTCTCATCCTTCTCTGGAAGGAAAGATGCAGAAATAACAGCCCCTGTTCCTCTACGTCGTCCCTCTGCTTACAACTTTCCAAATGATTTTCTGAAGATTTTGTTAAATTCTACATCTGCGATGTTACTGTCATGAAAAGACAGTACGCTTCACATACCGTGTGAAGATTTGCTGTTTTGCCGTGTTGACACGATGTCCTCCGGTCTTGTGTTCAGTCATGTGTGCGCAGGGATTACAGGCCAAGGATAAGACGGGATCCAGCGACCCATACGTCACAGTCCAGGTGGGGAAGACCAAACGTAGGACCAAAACCATCTTTGGCAACCTCAACCCCGTCTGGGATGAAAAGTTTCACTTGTGAGTGCTTTTTAATAATGCGACATTTCTTAGACCGGCTAATCCTCTCACCGGTGGGATTAGGAACCGTCTGTTTATGTGAACCGGGAGTCGTTCGCAAACAAGTTATTTCCTCTGACATGCTTAGCCAGCAGAGAGACAGTGCATGCCAGCTGTGGGTTTAGAAATTCAGGGTTTGTTTTTGTTTTGTTTTTCTCCATTGGTATTATGCTGCTGCTGCTTCTGTTGTTGTGGGTTTCAAAATGTGTCTCAGTAATCTTTTACTTTTAGATTGACTCCTCACTGTAGTATTTCATTTTTGTTTCATTTCTGATAAATTTGATGTCTATGAGTTGCAGCTTTTGAAAACCCAACATTCAGTGCAACGCTGTCCTGAGAAGCTGAAGTGGGAATGTTAATCAGCTGTTTGCAAGACTCATTTAAATGAATAGAAAACATAGTTTGAATGAAAATTAATTAAAAAATTGAAAAAAATAAAATCTATTATTTTATTTATTTAGAAAAGCCTGCAGCAGACGCAGAAGCGTTATTCCTTCCCGTCCATCATTTGTTTTGTTTTTTTTACTTTTTCTCCCCATAGCAACCTGAATGTGTTGCCGGGTTTTCTTGCTCATCTGAAAGAAGCCGGGTTCTAATTAACAACCCGTGTAAGTTTCTAGGAAACAACTTTGAAATATTCTCTTCATCCCCTATCAAGAGGCTACGGCTTCGCTTCGAAAAAGGTTGCCATGGTTACCAAAGCGCATGTTGTCGGCGTTGAGTGAAACAGTGAAACTAGAGGCTGTAAGAAAATTGTTATTATTATTGTTTTTTTTCCAGGAGCTTCTGAATTAAATAATGTTTTCCGTAAAACCATTTCCAGTTTATGACGTAAATCATTGATAGGTTCTCTCCTTCGGGCCTGTTCCATCACTAATAATAACACTTTACAGCAAAGCGAAACAGCGTGGCAGGGTTGGTCTAGACAGGTGCAAGAAAACCGCAGGCAGTCCCAAGGCTTTGTTTTGAATGTCTTCATTAGGACGTCGTTTGCTGCTGTTTTTTTGTTGTTGTTTTTTTTTAATTTAGCGTAACAGTGAACTCTTTCCCACAATGAGCCCAGCGGGTAATTTGTCTTATGAGTCGGTGGAATTATTTCTCTTTTATCGCAGTGGCCGACTTTAATATTAATTTAAAATTAATGCGAGGCTCCGTGCCTTCTCCTAATGCAGCTGGTCAGTAAAGCAGCATCTGTTACGACAAACAATTTGTATTCCACGGAGCTTTTCTGAAAGTTTTGTGTTTTGCGGGCTAGCCTCCACGCATGTAAAAAGACTCCTGTGGCGGCTCCAATAAAACGCTTTTCCTTTACTACAGGGATGTAGATTAATAGAGCGATACATTACTGTGTGCTTAGCAGAGGCACCGGCCCCAGTGCAGCAACAGCAAGCAGCCTGTGCTTCTCCCAGGAAGAGATTAGTTAAAATAAACCCAGCGATGGTCCGAGGTGGGGAGACTAACCAGAAATTGTACTCAAAGCAAAATGTATCCGTCTGAAAAATGATTCAAGTAAGAGAAAAAAAATGAGTGTTTGGTAAAAGAAAGCCTATTCAAGTACTGAGTAACTGATGAAATTACATCATCTGATGTGCCAAAACATAAAGTTAAGTGGAAATGTTGGTATCTTAAGGACAAAAATGAAGACGAGTCATATATGTAACAAAGTCAGGCAAAACAAATTAATTCCAAATCCCTTTCTTTAAATAAATAAATTAAAAGATATAGTTGTGAAGTCGATCTGATCTGCATCAGCAAAAGTCTAAAAATCAGCCACTGTCTTCTTTTGCTTGTGAGAGAAGTTTGACCGACAGACCGGCCCACCAGGTCCTGTCTTCATGTTAGTGTTTATTGGTAGTCACCTCTCTGGTCTTGTTTATTGACATTTCAAACAAAAGGAAAAAAATAAATAAAAAAAAGAAAAGAACATGGTATCGGGCAAAATCGGATTACGACGTATCAGGCTCTTTTATTCACAATTGGCCAGGAAACTGCAATCTGTGCACCGCTAGTATTTATTTGGACTTCTCAGAGAACATATTGACACAAAGTGGTGCACAAATGTAAAGCACTAAGAACTTTTCATTCATCTATTTTTTTGGTTTGACTTACCAATTGAGACCAGATTTGATTTTTTTTTTGATTTTTTTTTTTACTTACACACAAAATGTTTTCGATGGCAGAAAACATGCTCTTCATATGAGCAGATCCTACAGTTATTCTGCTGTATCTCTCATGGTACATTTGGTTTGCAAAGCAGAACCCCTCTCCCCCAAATAAACTAAGGCTATTTTAAAAGTTGCACTACTTAAAAAGGTTTCAGTCAGTGTCTGAACCTTAACACGCAGTTCAGCTGTTACGGCCTCCCTCCGCTCTGCTGATTATCCCCGACCTGAAAAACTTTGCCTGTCAGTGGCGCGGTGTTTCCGTTGCTGTGATTGTGATTTAGCTAACGTGGTGAAATCGTCTCCTGACCCACAGCGAGTGCCACAACGCCACCGACCGAATAAAGGTGCGTGTTTGGGATGAAGACGACGACATCAAGTCGCGGGTGAAGCAACACTTCAAGCGCGAGTCGGACGACTTCCTGGGCCAGACCATCATCGAGGTTCGAACGCTCAGCGGAGAGATGGATGTTTGGTACAATCTGGGTATGCTGCCTCTTAATCTGATGATCACGCGGCGTTCTGACGAACCCATTGCTTTTGTGTTGTGTGTCACAGCTGACATAACGATGACATGTTTTTCTATTAAATGAAAAGTTCACGAGCATCAGGAGACATACTGTCCATTACAAATCCATCTTTTTCACTTAATAGAGAAAAAAAACCCAACTAATGATACAAACTCAATTTGAAATATTAAAACAAAGGAAAGTGACTAAATAGAAAATTTGATTTCATATCGGATGAAGTAAATAATGGCTATTTATGTATAGTGTCATATCTTGAACATTGTGGACATTAGTCATTAGTAATGTGTTTTTCTTTCAAGCCAATTTTTTGTCATGTTAAGGCACACCTTTTTTTATTATTATTATTATTTTATTTAGCTTTTGCTTTACAATTTCCTAGAAAACTGTAAAAATGTCAATATTATCAAGAAGTGATTCGGGAGAAAGTTAAAATCATATGTAGATTCAGATTTCACAGAATAATTTATTACAAGCTTTTATTTCTACGCTAAAACTCAGCTCCTATAAAATTTTTAATTACTATTGATATAAGATTTAACAACCAGACAGTCATTGATAGCCTCCATAAATAAGGCTGTTTATAGGACGGCGTATGACACCATGGAAAGTTGAGTGGAAGGAAGAAAAAAAAGTAGAAAAAGCTGCCCAAGAACAGGAATATCTTGAGCCCTGAGGGGATTGTTGTAGAAAAAAATTATCTGCAAGATTTCAGGGGAAACTTACAAGTAAAAACTTTAAGACCCGTTAACACACACACCCACGCACACAAGTGTAACTTTGAAATCCCTGGTGTTGATCCACTCCCGACGGAGAGACCAAGCTACTTTAGACCCAGTGAAAAGTTTCCAGTTTAGCGATTATTGCAGGAGCTTCCTCAACACCTCAGACTGATGACCTCCACATGTACCACACCTCATTAGAGCAGCAATTCATGCAAAAGATCTGAGTAACGAATTCATACACTCTGCATCTTGTTCAGTGGGAGAACGTGTCTGTTTACAAAGCTGTCATCATTCTGTTTGTCTTATGTAGTATTGTAACGCATAAAGACGAGGAGCGGTTTAAATCTGTCCGTCTGAATTGAGTCGGTAAAATAAAACGTTTCCGGTGACATCGGGACGTACGGAGACGCTGCCGATCGCTGTTCAGGTGTCACACGTAGGCCTGTCACTATAATCAATAAATCAATCAATCAATCGCATGATGAGTTAAAACAAACTCAGTAGTTTCCTTTGGCATGATTTATTGTTTATCTCTTTTCCTTCTCTTTTTCTACCAAAAACTGGAGGATAAAAGTTTTCAGTTTGGTGTTTTTGGTCTCAACTGGCTCCTTCTTTTGAAGGACAGTTTTGTTTACAAAGACTTCAAAATCCATTTTATTTGTTTATTTTGGATATTTAAAATGTCTCTCAGACATAGAATTTCAAGTTTATTAATCTTTGAGAATATGTTTTTGCGTTATTATTACCCTATTACCATCACATTGCTTAAAAATGGTCTCAAAACAACAATATTATCTGGAACAATCTCTCGTTGTTATGGTGACAGGCCTGGTGGCACGTCTTTGACATGCATGATGTCAATCACCCTCATAATAAATTCTTCCACTTCCATTAAAGTCCTATGACTGGCGTCCGTCTCTCTTTGTTTGCCTCTCTGGCTAAAAGGAAGCAATTTGTGGCAGCAGTGACCCCTTGCCGCCGCTGAGTGCCTTTTTAAACGTTCACAGCGAATGTTTAAACAGGACACCGCTGCCATCGGCGTCCTCCTCTCCGAGCCTCTCGAGCCCCTCTTCAGTCTGGAGATTTTTTTATTTATTTTTTGCATTTGAAGCTCTGTTCTCTGTCACTTTGTCGTGATGTTACATTTCACTGTCCTGACTCTTGACTAACTATCTCCAGAGAAAATTTGGCCCATTAGACAAGGAGAAGATCTGAGGGCTGTTTCAAGCCCCCGCAGCCGTGAGAACGTTGTGCATTTAAAGTCTTCATTTGTGCATGTGTTGGTGTCGTTTGTGTTTTTTTTTTCTACGCTTCCCGAAACAAAAAGTGTTTCCAGATTAAAGCGGTGAAGCGTACGGCGGTTCTGGATTCGCAGATTCACATATTTGTGAGTTTTTCACTGGAACGTAGCTCTAAATTATTAATGGAAGATTTGCCTATTTTGAAATGTTTTGTTATAGAGAAAATGAAAAAATAAACATACATATATATGTAAATATATATTAAAAAATGCAGCTTTAGAAGAAGAAACGTTTCCTTGAAGCTGATTGGCTGTAGACTTCAAATGATAGCTTATCTGATTGCCAAGACTGTTTCCACTTTGCATATCAATGCATATTAAGGTATACTCTGTGGCGCGCTGCGTGGTGTGGTGGTAGAGCGGGCGTCACACAAACAGAGACTACTCGTCAACACGGCCGTCCTGGGTTCAGTTCCCAACCTTGAGACCTTCACCGCATGTCTTGGCAACCTTATGCATCTCGAGAGCATTTCGACTGACGTTCCCCGTCTTTCTCATGTGTAACAGATAAGAGGACCGACAAGTCTGCAGTGTCTGGCGCCATCAGACTCAAGATCAGTGTTGAAATGAAAGGGGAGGAGAACGTGGCTCCCCCTCATGGCCAGTACACGTGTTTACACGAGGTAAGGGGCAGAAGTGATTTTGTTTCTGCTCAATTTGAGCTCTTGCTCCGACTCAATCGCTCTCGAGGCTTAGCTGGGCCTGGGCTGAGATGAGATCCCTGCAAAAACACAACATTTTACCAAGTATTTTTTTGTCTAGTTTCTAGTGTAAATATCTTAGTACCCCAGAGATGTACTGACAAAAATTGACAAAAAAAGTAAGATTTAGGAGGTTGTTTTAAATCAGTATTTCTCTAATGTTGTTTTAAAAAGTACTGGTTCCACTGGAAGATATTTTCCCCTTACAGTAAGACATTTTCCCTGTGTTATAAGTGAAATGATCTCTACCAGTGGAACTAGCACTGTTTTTAATTAATATAAAGGAATTATGACTTAAACACAAGGCTAAAACAGCTTACTGAAAAGTTCTTTCCAAGTTATTTTGTTCTATTTTATGTTTACGGAGATGTTTGGCTAAAAATTAGACAAGAATAATTTTTCCAAATAGGTAAGATTTAGTATTTTAGCAGAGATAAAATAGCAAATTTGAGCTATAGTTTAAACATCTACATAATTAAACTGCTTAAATAATATCTTTACTACTACAGTTTTAACAATAGCTAATGCTTGTTTTTATTTTAATATTGAAACATAGACATGGAAAGCAAACCATCTAATTACGTAGTTTGTGATTTCTGCCAGAAAATGTTTCCAAATGGCAAAACTTATTTTCCTCGTCTTTTGTTGAGGAAGAAAAACAGCAACCCTCTCTTCAGCCAGCTGATTGGCAGTGCGCATTAAAATTTCGGCTGTTTTGAAATCGTAACTGTAAAAACCTTGTAACTGGCCCACGCCCAAATGTAGCCCGGCGTTGAAAACTCTGATGCAAAAAAAAAAAAAAGCCTATTTTAAGTTTCAGATCTCTTTGTTTTGTCGTTGTTTTTTCCTTCAACAGAACCTGTTCCACTACCTGACCGAAGTGAAGAGCGGCGGCGTGGTGAAGATCCCGCAGGTGAAAGGGGACGACGCGTGGAAGGTCTACTTTGACGACGTGTCTCAGGAGATAGTGGACGAGTTTGCCATGAGATACGGGGTGGAGTCCATCTATCAGGCTATGACGTTAGTACCTCCCTGATCTATGGCCTTTTACCTCTTCAATCTGTCATTGTCTCATCGGGCAGAGTGGAGGGGAGCTGAAGGAACAGAGGAGTTGTAAAGATGTCTCTTCAGCAGAATCGGAGCAGGGGGAAGACAATCGAGCTCCTCCGTCCGTTTGATTGATTAGTTGTTGGTTAGTGGAGGGGGGGGGGACTTCAAACCGGACCCCGGTCGCATTGATCATGGGAACCCGTTAACGGCCTCGTTTCCCCCTCTGGCTGTCTCTCTGATCAAGCGTTACCTTGGCCTTCCATAAAAGTCAATTTACTGTTTTCTTCTTCCATTCCCACACACAAACACAAAGAGACATGAAAAACTCTACTTTAAGAAATAAGTTATAGCTCAGTATTGATGGCTGACATGTAATGATTATGTTGAAGTTGATGAAGTAACCGTAACCGTCATACATGTACCTCAATTTCTAGTGATTCGTTTTGCTTCATTTTGTGTTTGTTTGGGACTCGAATCACAATTTGAAAAGTTTGCCTTTGCTATCTGTAATGTATCTTGACCGTTTACTCGTCTGTACCATTAAGTGGCCTGATAAACTGTGTGAATTTATAAGCAATCCTCTACTTTCAGACTACTGATCCAAACAGCACTGGAAGCATTTGGCTGTTTCCCTGCAGCTCTATGCTGCTCATTCAGCTGCGTCACTGTGTCTGCACGTGCTTTTTTCCCCCCCATTATGTGAATGCTTAAAGGATGATTTAGGTCCTTCAAATTATGACTATCAGTTGCCATCAATATCCTCCATTGTGATAATTTGTTGTCTTTTTTAAAAACTTTGTTTTTTTCCTCTTAGTTTTGTTGATTCTTATAGTAGAAGTATATTTTAGTTTACATCAAATTTGCATATTTAGTGAGTGCACTTGTATTCAAACCTCCTGGAAGTTTGTATACCTGAAGTGGAAGAGGTTAATTTTCTTAATTTAGCTTTTGATCTCGTAAAATACGACTTAAATTGTTAATACAAGTCTTGTTACGTATGTGAGTCAAATTTTTCTACACAAAGTTTTTGTAACTTTAACATCTCAGCTGCAGAGACCTGCAAGTTCAAGGCGCTGGTTTTAGCTAACTACTAACTAACATGAATGTTTTCAAGCCAAAAAGATAGTCATCTAAAATGAAAATAGTTAACAGTTTAATCGTTTAAAGTCACAGTACTTCTGATTTCAGGAATGTAATACTTTAGTAGATTTGTATGGAAAGCTAATCTTGTGGCAGATTTCTTTTTTCACATATCACCTCCCTGCTACTTCAGTCACAAACTTAAGATTGAAACATATAGCTAAAAGTTAGAAAGTACACATCATGGAGCAAACTAACATTTCTTAAAAATAGCACCTACAAGGAAGAGGCAACAAAAGTACGAATTTAAGACGTAAATGTGACGCAAGCCCTTCTATCGAAAGTGGAAATGCCACTACCTCTCCTTTTAATGGCTCAAAATATAATAATTTGTTTCTTTAATTGCTTTTTAGGGCTTTGTAGAAAACCTGTTCAGCTTAGTGTTCAGTCCTTAGAGCAGGCATAGACATTTTGAACACTTCTAGCAGCCTTTTTTTCTAGTTTTCTCCTGATAAATATAGTTTGGTAGACATTACTAGCCACTAACTTTGCAATCGGCAATCATTGAACTTCTTGCTCTTATTTGGACTGCCATCAGAATTCACGTAAAAAAATGTTTTAGAGCTGAAACAAAACAAATGAACGAT
This sequence comes from Poeciliopsis paucimaculata, assembly GCA_903067055.1. NCBI lineage: Eukaryota > Metazoa > Chordata > Actinopteri > Cyprinodontiformes > Poeciliidae > Poeciliopsis > Poeciliopsis paucimaculata. Next base: position 28,900 of record CAEGAD010019492.1, read on the forward strand.
GCTCTTTACTATTCCAAAGTCTTTAAAATGTCGGAAACATGGAGCACTTTTCTCACCTCGGCGTGACTAAAGATGTTGCATTAGCAGGTCTTTTTAAGCCTTGTGTACTTTACCATGTTTCAGAGTTTTATTACCCGTTTCCCATTAGGCCCTGAGTATATTTGATTCTCCTCACAGCAGCTCCTTTATCAATCGGCCTGCTTTCCCTGTAGGGCCATCATGTCATTGGCTTTCCTGTTAGCTCTGCAAAGCTGCTTTTAACAATCTCTAATCCGTCTCAATAAAAAAAAAAAAAGGAAAAAAACAACACATCTCTCATAAAAAGCCACAAGAAATGAGTGCAGCTGCTGCAACATTACAAATAATAGTAATCCGATATCACTAAGCAGAATAATCACTGTTTTGGTAGGATTTCAGTTTAATTTCCCACAAGAAGAGTGGAAAGGTTTGCAAAGGTAACGTAAAAATGTTCTTAAACTCTTAAATTAATAAGTCTAAAAGTTACCAAAGTAATCCTAATTCCACATGTAATAATGTAAAACAGAAAAAAAGTAAACTGATAGGACTTTTGAATCACAAAACTAAGTCAGTCGGTAGGCTTTATTTACATCGCGCCTTTAACAGGTCAGAAACCACAAAATATAAGACAGAATGTAAGAAAAGGAGAGATAAAATGTCGTACGTGTGACATAAAACAAAAATAAAACTAATAATTAAAAAGCAGTCTAAAGAAATGTGCTTTTTAAAAGTCCCGTCTCTGTCAGCCTGTGAATGCGTCGGAATTCATCAGGACAACATCCACAAACAAGCAGCATCTCCATCCCCGCTAATGATTAATTTCAGGAATCCTCCGATCTTATTCTGGTAGAAAACTCAGACGGTGTTTTGCCTAAAAAGCAAAACCAAGAATCACAGAGAACATGAAGAACCTGGCAACACCAGTTCACAGCTGGCAGGACTTGGTTGACTCCATTCGACGCAGTTCACAAAAAATAGTGCCTGTACGGCTAAATATTAGCTTTGTAAGTCACAGAAAATGTCCATCTTGAAGCATTTAAAAATTTTTTTACAGTAAATACTTCACTTTGTTAAAACACTTTTTTTCCCCAACATCCTTATTACTGTTGGAAACAGATTTGCTCATTTTTTCCTCTATATTATTATGATATAGAACAGGATGCTTGGTGTTCCCAGGACGTTTGCGTGTACAGAAATCAAAGCCGATATAATAATCGAGGCTTTAATCACGTTTTTAAAATTTGCTGCTACACTTTTCAACACAAAGCGTAGCCGCTTCGGTACGGTGTGCAGTTTTTTGGGTTTTTTGAGGAGGAGGAGGAGAAGTTGTTGTTTTGGGTGTGGCGTTTGACATTTGCTGGACGGTTTTGATTGTCTAAAGTCCAGAGAAACGAAGCAGCGAGCGGGGTTGGTGGCGGGGGTGCTTGTTACCGGCTCCATCGGGTGGAGTTAATGCTCCAGGCCAGAAACTTGTTCAGAATCGCCGTTTCTCTCTGGAGCGTTTAGCCCGCTTCGTCGGGAATGTGTGAACGTCCTCACCATTACAATTTTTGCTTTCATCAAAAAGCCTCGACTCCCAGTCACTCCTAACCTGACTGCCGCATAAATCAAAGCAGCTGTGAGGAGTCACACTCTCGCTCTCTCTCTCCCCCCCACATACCCACTCATAAGAACTGCAAACGCGCACTCCTTCATTATCCCTCATCTCTCTCCATCACTGCTCCCTCACCTCCTAACCCTCACTCCTCATTTCATCATATCTTTTTCTCATCCCCCCCCCCCCTCACCCGCTGCTGTCGGAAACCCTAATATCCCGCACGAAGGCGCTCTCATTGGCCACTGAAGACCGTAGCAGGGAAGCCACCGGGTTACACAATGCGACCAGTCTCGAAAATTGGCTCGGAAAATCCAGCTCTAAAAGCATCATGGGAATTCGGCGGATGCCATCATCACTCTCCCCGCTTCGCTCTCTTAGCTCGCCTTACTCCAAGTGCTGCTGGGTAATTTGGAGGCTGAAAGCAGAGTAATTAAATCGGCCTTCCAATGAGAACATATTTGTGTTTGCGTGTGTGGGTGTGTGTGCATGGACTGCACTCAGAAAAGGGAAGGGAATCTATAATCGTTACCCCACATATCTCTGTGCATTCATGAGGCAATGACTCACTGTGTGCGAGATATTCTTGGTTTTGAAACCTGTTTTTATTTTCCCGTCCGGCACCCGGCTCCGCAGCGGCGCTTTAAAATATTTATAGAGAAACATACTACAACCATCATCGGGTTTGAGTGAAAAAGATTCCCTTTCGTGCGATGAGTAAACGCGAGCCTCAAAATAAACCTGGCTCAGCCTTCGGTTTTCTGCGTTCCGTGTCTCAAGCATTCAGGTGTTTGGTTGCTGCGGGTCATGCCGGAGGCGCATGAGGCGCCTCGGATGTGTGTTGTTTACGTAAACAGTAAAGAAACTATTATCTCTACGTTTTCTTGGTGCAGGGTGTTATCTGTAATAATTAGACTGGATTTCCTCTGAATGCAAAAGAAAGAATCTGTCAGGATTCATGACATAAACAGGCATTTCTCGTGGCTTGTAAAGCAGCACGGTTGTTTGGAGTTACTCAAAGGAATCTGCGCTCTTCACTCATTAAAGTGCACTATCTCTTAAAGCAAGAACTGTGCCAAGTCAGAGTTTTTGCACGGTTCTCAATAATAACCATAAACACCCTTTGAAAATGTAGAGTGTTACAGTAACGTTGAGATTTTTCAAAATGCTGAAAACTATCCAAACTATCGTGTTTCATGAAAGCAAGAGGTTGGAAAGCTCAGATGGATGAAGCAGAAACTTTGCCATGGAACATCTAACCTTCCTGTTATCTCCTGAACCCGCTTAGATTTTGTTAGTGGGGAGAAAGAGGCTTCTGCCATGAACCCAAAAAGACAAGACCCAGTCTGAGATGCCTCTGGTTTCCATAATTTTACAATCAAGCCGACGATGTGCATGTCCATGTCAACTTTCTAAAAATCAGGCTAGCATAGCCACATTTCATAGTTGAGTGTACCGACTGCAGACATTTCTTAAGACAGATTCCTTCATTTCCCACAACCCAAGTGGATACTCGTAAGCTTGATGAGCAAGTTGGGTGCCTAGAACCATTTTTTTTTCTCCACCTGCAGCCGCTGAACGCCCACTAGCGCAGCACAAAGTTGCAGTCTGGCTGATGCACGTCCTTGTGACTGGCTCAGCCTTATCATCGTCTTGGGGTCGCACACAACACAGTTTGATGTCAACACCATTTCCCGCTGAGCTGTTTATTGTTGGAACACCGAGTACGCAGTCGTAAAACTTTACCTTTGGCCAGACAGTAAGTCTGCATTGAGTACACACAGAACTCTGCGGAGTGAAGTACTCCGGAGTGTCTGGTTGGCCTTAAGAGTGGCTGATATATAAAGACTCGCACATAGTTTGTGTGTTGGGCACCTGACTTTCCAAAGGGTTTTATTTTCTGTTTTGTTCCTATTCTCAAACATCAGTGCTTCTGAGAAAAAAAAAAAAACTCCATAGGTTGTGTCTAGTGATGTGGCTATATAATATTGGAGTGCAAGAAAAGATTTCTGTCCAATATGCTTAGTGCAGAGGTGTTTTCTGTGTGTTTTCACCTGAAATTTGTCTAAAATCAATACATCACGCAGTCAAGCTTCAATACCAGTTCACTCCTATGCAATCCAGCTGAAATGGGGCTTTGACTTCCTCGCTTAACAAGTCACAAGACTGTCGATAGAAAGTTAACTTCGAATACGCTTCCCACTTTTGCCCTTTTACCCAACGCACACAAATACCAAAGCGTACCAGTCTAAACTCCCTGTTATCCTGTCTTCCAAGTAAATGCAGCTTCACAACGAACCCAGAAAGGGTTCGTTGTGAAGAGCCAGAGAGCGTCGACGTTAACGCATCCCGTTAACACAAGCAGGTACCCCAGTCCTGGCTGGTCAGGATGAAAATTTCCCACTCATCTCATTGAACATCTCTTGCTAAAAGCCACACATTTTAGCTCGAGGAATCCACATTTTAGTAGAAATCTCTGACAGGGTTACTTTGAGGAACATATCAGCGACGATTGGTTTAAAAGTGCTAATAACAGCAGTTGGAGTTGCTCTAATTCTTCAAAGGTTGCTTGGGTCCACTTGCACAAAAACAGCTCGAGTCCTCCCCACCACCCCAAAATACACAATAAAAACAGTTCAGAAGGTGTTGACTTCCAGAGAAAACCTGAAATCCCTCAGCTGAACTCTCTTCACACCTGGACATCCTACTCTGACAGCTCACACATGACCTTGATGGGCTAATGATCCCACAAGAGGTCTAACGCTCAATGCTCCCTTTTTACTGTCAGTTAAAAATAAAAGAATAGCCTCTTGAATGAAAAAAAAAAAAAAAAAGATTTGTCTTCAGCGAACTCGAGTGTGTTCGGTTTGCTTTGTTTAGCTCTCAGGATGACTGATTATCTGCACAGCGACACAATTCTTCCCCCGTGCAGTGGGAGGTCCGAATGTCTCTGAGTTAAAAAGCAGCAGACACGGAAGAAACATTAAGCGTTTGAAGGATAAAACCTCCTTCAAGATGCATCACTGTGTGAATGTCTAAATTAATACAAAGAAAAGAAAACTGTGTTTTTTATTTTTATTTATTTATGTTTTTTAGCCCCCTTGATGTTTTGGTTCATGCATTATTCCATACACCCCAGCAGCCCCCTCATGTTGTTATCAGTATTTGACAACAGCTTTGATTAATGATATGATTTGTTTTGGCCACTGAAGAGGCTTTTCTGGACTACTAGCATTCCACCTCTTCTGGCAAAGGTAATTGTTCATAACATTAAAATGAATCCTGTAACAGACAGCGGTCTGAAGGTGAAACTACAGCGATTCAGGATTATTAAACAATGCATTTTGTTGTTTCTCTACATTTTCATGCATTATGAGGCTGTGACATTACATTTTAGAAATAATAATAATAATAGCAAAAAACTCCCAGATATTTAAAGGTATGTAATGTTTTTAAAATGATTGTACATTATCGACGCAGATGTACATGGCATCTAATCAATGCTTTCGAGAACAAGGTGTTGCTCTAATTATTGCTGCAAGTACTCTGAGAAAGATTGGCGTTAGGTCTGGACTTTGACTGGGCCAATCTAAAACATAAATATGTTTAGATTTGAGCAGCCATTGTATTGTAGCTCTGCCTGTATCTGAGGCTGAATCATCTTTCCAACCAGCTTTGCTGTTCATTCTCCCACAGAATGACTCTGCCACTGTCATGTTTCACAGTAGGGATGACGTGTGTTCTCTGATTAATGCTCTACTTTCTTGGCCTGTGAGGTTAAGCACGAAGTCGTTTACATTAGATGCCATTACAAACACTTTGTCGATATTCTGCTGATGTCGAAAAACTCTAAATAAGGAATGAAATTAAAATCGAATGCGAATAAGCGAATAATAAGTTCAGTAGAAACCATGGCAGTGGCTAATGTAAACAGTTGCATGAAATATGATCTTACTTCAGCCATGACACCGGTGCGCATCAAAAAAGATGTTGGCGTCTTTTTCAGTCTTCGGAGCGGCTACATATGTGGCGTTTTGGGGAAATGGCCCTCGGCAGTTTTACAGAAAAGCAATGGATTCAACACGTTGGGAAGACGTGATGTTTTATGAGCCGTGCCATGCTGTGAGAGCTCTGATGGCACCAGCTGAATTGTCAGGAACAAAACCCCAGAATCAAACCAGAGTCCTCCTTCCACTTCCTGTCGTCTTCTTTGGCGTTTCGCCAGCGGTGACGTCCAGCTGTTGATTGTTCCCTAACATTTTCCAAGGTCTTCAGCAAAAAGCCGTATTTACACTCCTGACACTAAATGACTCGCGAGTGGACTCTATTTACTTAATTTGTATAGGCGGTTAGCGGCAATGTCATTTCATTAGGCGATAGAATCAGCGAGAGTGATTTAACAGCGTAAGATAATTTTCCGAATTGAAAACCTCGCGTCCCCCTACGTACCTGCCAGTATGACTCAACGTCCATCATGTTAAACGCCGATGGTATTCATTTGTCAAAACGGTGAAAAGGGTTCATGACATGAGAATCACTTGTTCAAGGCGCTTTGCGTGCGTCTCTCAGTGCGGTATGTCTTCATGTGGTCGTCGTCTGTTTCTCGGCAGCGAAAGGATGAGAGCGTTTCTCTTCCACTCCCTGAGAGTAAGCTGATAGCTGTTTGTTCTCCTCTGCAGGCACTTCTCCTGTCTGTCTGCCAAGTACATGTGTCCCGGCGTGCCCGCCGTGATGAGCAACCTGCTCGCCAACATCAACGCCTACTTCGCTCACACGACCACCACCACCACCACCACCGCCTCCGCGTCTGACCGCTTCGCCGCCTCCAACTTTGGGGTGAGTGTTTTTTTTGTTGTTTTTCTTTTTTAAACAAGCTTGTTAAACTTTCTGGCCTTTTCCTGACACCTTTGTATTCCTGTGCTAGTTTAACGTTCTAAAAGGAATTTATTCTCCTTAAAATCAAAACTCTTTGGCACGCCTCCCAAAGTCATTCATTCAAACTTTTTAATAAGCTAATGTTGCAAGACCCCAAATAATATTTTCGGGCTCCGAGCCGAGTCTGGCAGCATCGCTAAACAACTGCATTTTACTCCGAGAAGTAAGAATGAATCACTGCAGACAGGCAATACCACCGTCCAGGCGGTGTTATAAATTTTGTTTTTGGCATGGCGCTTTGGGTGGAAGCTGAATTATTGAATTCTGATCCTAACAGAGGGAAAAATTCGTCAAATTACTGGACCAGCTTCATAACTCTCTGAGGATCGACCTTTCGAAATACCGGGTATGTAAGAATTTTTGGTGTTTACATGTGCGTGTGTGTGTGCGATGAGATTTTATAAAAATAATGTATCAAAAAATGACAAGCGACTGCTGTGTATTTCTCTTATATCCGACCGCTCATTCAATGCAGTGCTTTGAGAATGTATTCGTGTCCATTTATGTTTATTTTTTTTCCCACATCTTGTCTTAGAACTGTGCTGTGTGTTTGTATGTATTCACTGTGTGGAACCGCTGCAGTTACAGCAGCAAGTCTTTGTCTGCGTCAGAGTTGCACAGGCAAAAACTGAGAGTTTTGTCTTTTATGCAAAATTGCTCCAAATCGGATTAGATAGAGAAGATTTGAGAACATCAATTTTAACATTTTTATTCTCTACTGGATTTAATAGACTTTCTGTGGTTGTTGATTGGTTTTGTTTTGCTGGAGGGTGAACTTCACCCACATCTTTTGATATTCAGCTCCGTCCATCTGATCAGCTTCCTCATCCCCACAGCACAACACTGCCACCACCGTGTTTTCCTCTGGCGATGACGCAAAGTAATTTGCAGGTTTAGTTTTCCTCCACGCGTCGTCTGTTGCCAAAACCATCCAATACCTACCGTTTCTTTTTTTTCTTTCTATTTGAATAAAATGCATAAAAAATGTCTGGTTGCTACTCAATGAATATAACTAAGAATTAAAACGCCATCTGATATACAATCCAACACAAGCCGTTAAAAGTCATTCGTAACAAACTCCCAAGACTCTTTCACATCCGCTCATGTTTAAAATAATAATAGAAAAATGCAACAAAACAGTAAAATCTACTCACTTTTCAGGTTGTTTCTTTTAAAAAGAAAATAAAACTGTATGCCGTTTTATATCTACACCGCGATTAGACATAACCTTTAAAAGGATCTATCGTGGTAAAGCTCAATAAAATAGAATAAAATATGCTGCTGCAGTGGGACTAAATGTAAAAACGCCCAAGAGATGTAAGTGCTTAAATGTGCTGCCTTGTTTTTTGTTTTTTTTAGCCGCTTGGAAAAGTGGAGTCTGTATGCTTACATTACAATATTATTATTATCATTCTTTTCTGCTAAAATATGACGTGTGAGACAGCAGCACTCGTCGGTAGTGTTAGTGGATGATCGTTGCCAGTTATTGCTCGTCTGCAGAGGCAGAAGGTGTGATAAACGCGCAGCATAAAGGTTGTTGTTTCATATTGGAATTGAGATGAATTGCTCCGCGAATGCCTCCGCAGACCCACCGGACGCTGACGGCGTAAAGCAAACGACATCCGCTGATGTGTAATTTGGAATATTTATGCCACTGCAACGCTGGTAAAAAAAAAACAAAAAAAAAAACAAAAAGAAAAAAGGAGATTTTGCAACTGCAGCGTGGTGGCGAGAGGCAGTCGTGTTTGTCTCCCAGCTGTAGGGGCTCTTATGTTTGTGGTTGAGCTGCAGTGTCATCATTAATTGCTGGTTACTCACCACACGCACCGTGCAGGAGCCGTAAACAGGAGCTGATGCGCACGCCGATACAGCTGCTGCGGAGTTGGAAACTTTAACGTCCTGCAGCGGTGAAGCAGCTCTTCCAGTGGGAATCGCCCGCCAGTGATTATCTCAAGAATATTTACCAGAGCAACATATCACAAAGCAGCTCGCTCTGTGTGTGTGTGCGTGTGTGTGACCTGATACCTGAAGTGAATCCAGTGGAATAACAAGTCTTTATGGGAGATAACAACTTTTATCGAATGGGTTATCTGAAAACAGAGATGTATTGATCCACGCCTGCAAAATTATTCATTTGAAAGTCTGTGATGCCGTTTTCGAAGCCGTACGTGCTGCGTTGTAAGGCAACACGTGTAACCTCACGCTCACACCGACTGGGAGACATATAGTCACTTTATAAGGTGTCGTAAAATGCCGTCGGCCAGCGGGGTCACTCTCACTTGTTAGCCCATATATGGGATGACACCGGTTCATTTGTCATGGCCATTAGTTCAGTGATTGCTGCTGAGTGATAAGCCTCAGGGAGCACCTCTCTGCGCTTAATTATGGCGCTTTATATAGGATTTTCTGGTTGACTTGTTACAGAAATGGCACGGATGTGTTTGATTTAACCTGCTGTCACCTTCGTGTACTAACATGATGAATTCTCAGGCTGCGCGGCGTGGTGATGTCGCCGCCCCTCACATGACATGTAGCCTTTATTTTCCATCATCTTGTTCAATGACGGATAAGATCCATCGGCTGAGATGAAACGGTGGCAGGTTGGCGCCGTGGTGTTTTATGCAAACAGGATTCCAGAGCAGCCAAGTCTTTATGACGTAAGAGGTGAGAGGAGGTTCATCGTTTTGTGCGAGACTAACTGAGAGTTTTACTTGAGGAGAGTTATGGAGAATCTGAGGATTTTTTTTTTACAAGTGTGGAAAAATAATTTTCACGTAACCAAGAAAGTTTTTTGTTGCCGAGACTCGACGCTGCAAACCACTGTTGAATATGTGCAATTTTTTTTTCATTTCTATAATAAATCTCTTCATTTTTAACAGCAAGCTCAGGCATTTATTATATACGAGCCCATAAATTATGAACAGAGGTTTTCTTGATAAAATATGAGTTATAGATGTATTGTGCCACCTCCAGAATGAGATTATTATCAGAAAATTTAAGCTCCTATTATGTGGACTTTGCGGATGTATAATTTGTCCATAAGCTTTATCCTCCTTTTAGACGTCAGGTAAAACTGGAGTTGAGCAAGAATCAGACTAAGTATCGTTATGAATCCAACAGTAAAAAGAAGAAGAAAAAAAAAACTTCTCAGTTTCACACTTCATTAACAACATTATGAGACGTTACATTTCTGGCTGATGTTTTTTTTGACGTGCTGATAAGAAGTAGTCTGAGCGCTAGTCCGCTAGTCTCTAACGGTTAGCTAGTTAGAGACTAGCTAACCCGGTTAGCTAGTCTCTCGAGCTAGCTCATCCTAATCTTCATTTTCTTCAACTTCATTTTCCAGAATAAGCCCTAAAGAGTTAGTCCTGTTAGACAGTCGTACCCGTCCCGTATTCCTCTTTCTGCTCACACACTGTTCTATATGTACACACACCGTCTGAATTCATTTCCTGCTCATTCATTTGTTGCTCTGAGGAGCAGATATTACAGTATGCGGGCACAATCCTGCACACACTTTGTGCACAGCGTTGTGTATGTACCCCCGCTGACAGCGTGACAGTAAGCTGACGCTGAAGGATGACCCACTCACCTTTAACGTGGCACAAAAAGCAACACGTTGTCGACTCGGGGGGGTCGGGCAGCGCTTTTGTTCCTCTGTTCTGAGCAACAGTGTGAAGTCCCCAGTGATTGCAGAGCAGCAGGTACAACTGACGAAAGACATCTTTTTCCGAGACGGGCTAATAGTGAGGGGTACGACTAAGAGGAGTTGGCAACGGAGTAGGATCTGAAACGGATGAGGAAGGAAAAAAAAAAGGTGCGGAAGGATGACAGAGAAGGAGAAGGGAGTTAAGTGAAGGAGAGAAGGCCCCTGCTATCGTCACATGGCCCCGGCTGTCTGCCTGCGAGAGAAAAGCCGCAACACATCACATTGCGTTCACCTGCCAGCCCTGCCCTGCTGCTCTCTTGTCAACGTCGCCACAGACCAGCGGTTCACGCTCACCCACGAGCCCTTCTGTTTTCTGTTTTGTCTTTTTTTCTTTCAGTGGCGTCCCGCAGAGCCGACCTGCCGCTATTCTGCCGTAATAAGATTCAGGTCTGGCTGCTCCACTCACTCACGATATGGATTTCCCTATAATGTCATTCTGAGGGAGATTGAGTTTGCTTTTGTAAAACAGAGGGGCTCGAATCAGCGGAGAGAGGGAGCCGGGAGTGCAGCTGTCGCTCCATATTTTACCACATACGCATTTTTTTTTTTCCTCCTCCTCCTCCTTTTCCTTCAGCTTTGCTCCCGACGGCGCTGATACATGGTGACACCTTGTATGGCAAATCTCTGCTAGCTGGGATTTTGCAAGTCTCTCTGAGTGGAGCATTAAATGGCAGGGTGGTGGTGGGGGGGGATTCACGAAGTAGCGTGGTCTTCACCAAGTTTGTTTTTTTTCCGTGGTTTTACACGAGCCGTTTGTTTATTTATTTCCGCACTTGGGAGCAGATTTAGGTTCTAACTACAGGCAGAAACAAACACGAACCAACAAGTCCAGCAAATGAGAGCGACTTGCAGGAACCTGGTGTCAGGTCACGGTGCTTTAGCCACAAACACAACAAATGGAATAAAATCATTAAAGAAATATAAAAAAAAAGTTACATTTTTAATAACAAACTCCAGGTACTGAACTGATAAGACCCTCGTTAAAGAAGGAGGAACTAGATAGATAGACAGATAGATAGATAGATAGATAGATAGATAGATAGATAGATAGATAGATAGATAGATAGATAGATAGATAGATAGATAGATTGATTGATTGATTGATTGATTGATTTACTCCCCATTGAAATTTGTGCTCCTCCATCGGACCCATCCAACACAATTTTGACAATTCATTCCCCCAAAGACTAGTTTTAACAAAAATATCAAGCACATTTATTGCAAAAAATATCATTTATAGATTCTGCTAGCTAGCTTCTTTTTGTCATCAAACCAGCTGAAGGTTTCTCTCTTCCTTCTGCTCTGCTTTCAGCCGTTGGTATTTTTTCTCCTGTGCCATCTACGCAACAGATTTGGTCTTTCAGAAAGTAAGACTCTCTTTCTGAGGCTTTAAATTGCATTGACATAGAAAGACTTTCCTTTAAATTCACGCAGAAAAGCTCATTTGAATGTGGGCTAGCCGAAAGATGCTACTTGAGCTGCTGTTTTAAGTCAGATCTGTATGCAAACCTTGTTTCAGATTTAAACAAATGCACAATGTTTGCACACATTTAGCACCTTTAAATCCTTCCTAGAAATATCTGTGATCAGAGAGAACATTGAGGAATTTGCTCTGTTGGTTTAGTTTGGTTTAGGATCATTTTCTTAAAAAGGAGTTCAGGGGATTTTTACAGTGACACCATTCTGGTTTGCTGCTTTAAATGTTTCCTTTTGCTTAATGTACTGATGAACAGAAAGAAAACCACAAATCACCCCGGTTGCACAATTATCCCCGTTTTCTCATCCTCACAAGAAAGGCGCCTTAGAGAAAACATAATTTTATCGTTTCTCGAGGAAAGAATTGTTTGGGGAACAAAAGCCTCGTCTGCACAGAAAGTATTTGGGATTATCCAGTTCTTTGCTGAACAAACCCAGCATAATCTAGATCTTTCCTTTGGAAATGCATGATAGACAATGTTGAGAATCCCACCAGGGCAGGTAGGTTTTTATCACCTGTCACGGAGGGCGGGAGATAAGACACCTTCCCTGCAAAACCGTTGAGAAAAACGTTGAAAATGACTGAATATGTAAAGTTTTTGCTGGCTGAAAAAGAAAAGAATGAGTCACAGAACGATATTTACGGCACCATTGATGAGCATTTGCAATGAGAGATGAGGAATTCTCTGCTTAACGCAGAAGTGGGTCAGGTGGCTGCAGTTATTTGCATCTGAGTCATCACGCCTCTCTCTGTATCCGTTTTCCTTCTGGTTTTTTTTTTTTTTTTTTTAACGGGAGATCCCTTGAGTTTCCCAGTTCAGATGAGACCACCACACGCGCACGCTGCTTCTGCTTTGAGTCTACCAGAGTTTTACGTCGGTTGAACAATCTTATTAAGCACAAAACACACAGCTATCGGAGCGCTGTTTCAGATCAAACATACCCAAAAACACTCGGTGGATTCAAATAAAAATACGATAACATAAATGTTTGGAAACTTAGCAGAAAAGTGTTGCAGTTTTGGGTTAAGAACATTTTTTATAGCTGAACTGTTTGAGTTTTTTTTTTAAATACCAATTCACAAAAAAATGAATTAAATAAATAACCAACTAAAACTTAAACCTATATTCATTGGTTCAATCCAATTACTACTTTCAGTTTTGAGACTAAAAACAGTGATTTTGTCACATGACAACCACAAACTTCAATCTGCATTATTGACTGAAGACACTTTGGTAAGATGAGACCAAGCGTAACTTTTTTTTTTTCTTTTCTGTTTTGGTCTAAAACAAAACTTCTACTGCTCTTCATGCTCGTTTTCACACTGTGAAACATGGTGCTGGCAGAATCATTCTGTGGGATTTCCTGTTTTTTCCCAGCAGGGAAGAGTTGATAGGAAAACACATGAAGCTAAATCCATTTGAAATCTAAATTGAGGCAGAGGTTCACCTTCAGGAATGCACAAAGCACTGCCAGATCAATCAATCAATCAATCTATCAATCAATCATCAAATGTTATTTGTATAGCACATTTCAGCAGCAAGGCATTTCAAAGTGCTTTACTTAATAAACACTAAAACACAAAGTCATGCAACATAGAATCAACAATCAAAAACTACATTGAGTGCCATAACAATGCAAATAAAACATTTTTAATATTTAATATTTAACCTACAAAACTCAGTTTAATGTGATGTTTAGACGAGATCAAGCATAGACCAAACTAGATGATGGAATAGTTTGGCTTAAATCCTTTTCATATGTTAAAATGGAGCAGGAAAAGTCCAGAACTACATTAAAATGGCATATCTGTGGCATAACTTGGCAACTGAGATATTTTACAGTCTGTAGTTGGATAAAACAATGAAGTATTAAGTATTGATTCAGATTATAATTGTATACCACACTTAAAAAAAAGAAAAAAACAAAACAATCTAAACCATAGATACCTTATAATTAACTGTTTTGCACAACTTTTATTTATTTTTTGGCATAAAATCTCCTTTAAACTTTTGAAGGTTTCAATTGTAACTGAAAAAAAATGAAACATTCAAGTTGTAAAAACATCAGCTGTACAAACATCCCTGATCTGATCATCATAAATTAAGATCGAATTGAGGGAATCGTGAAGTGACAGATGTGTTTCCGTGCCGACATTTAACATGCTGTTTAAATTACAATGGCCAAACTGAGAGTTGTTTCCGCGCACCAGCATCAAAGCTCCATATGGTAAATTGCATAGGCCTGCGTAAACACTGGCGGAGGAATTGTGAAACAGTTTGAGGTTGGTAATGATTTGCTTGCTCTTCCTCGCTGTGTGAACTGTTTGTTTTTGATGATAAGCAGTTGCTGCTGCTGCTGCTGCAGAGTTTGGGCTCTGGTCCAAAATAAGATTCGGCACCGACAACACCAGAGACAAACACCTCAAAGCTCATCAGCATCACTTGCTCCCTGTCATCTTTCTAAGGCAGTGATGATGTTTGTCTTGACTTTTGGCTCACAGATGGATTCCCTGCTTCAGTTTACTCATCTCCTGGTGTTTTTTCCCTCCGTCTCTCCTGTGTTTTTTGTCTGTTTTTTCTCCCTGTTTCTTCTACTGAGGTTGCTTCTTGCTGTCGCTTTTCAGACAGCGGCTCAGATAGCTGTAGCTCTCTTTTTGACGTTATTGTCAACATCTGGAAAAACAACCCTCTAATGTACAGCCTTTTTTCAGACTGCAGATCATGTATTGCCCTCTAGCGTTTTCACGTCATGTCAGGTTGCAGTCAGCTCCAAGACGTTTATCAGAAATTGTGTGCGCTGTAAACCAGTGCTGTAATAGTTTTTCACTGTAGTTTAGTTTTATTTCACTGTGACTTTTTTTCCCCGCCTAATTCAGTTTTTAGAATGGGTTTGCTAGTTTTTACTAGTTATTACTAGTTAAATATTGCTTAGTTTAAGTTTAGTTATTGTTGTAGTTGTTTTCCATACTCATCGTATCGTACCATTTTTGGTGCAGAATTCAGTACTTTATCACAATACTTAATACTGAAAGGATTGTGATTATGCATACGTAGTTTGGGTAATGAATACTCAGGAGACGATACAAAAAACAAAATGTATCAAATCATTGATGGGACAACGAATCCCAACTATAATACTATATTTGTAGCCATTTTGCGGATTAACATAATCAATTCCACATCACGGAGCTGAAGGATGTTGTAGCTATAATTTCAGTATGTTTTAGTTAGTTTTATAAATGCATAATATAGTTGCAGTTTTTTTTTTTTCCCTTTAATTGCAGTTTTTATTCATTTCAGCTAATGGAAATGTTTTCTCAATTTCAGTTTTTGTTATTTGCTTAGTGTTCGCTAACCTTGCTGTAAACAACCGTCCTCCACTGCGAAGAGAAAACCGCTGAACCAGTCAGGTTTGCAACAACAGACAGACTTCAGATCGAAAACAGCAAAGAACCTCGCCGTCATAACTCCTCCTCCTGCGAATGCGTCCTGAGAAATCAAACTCTATGGGACAAATCCCGGACAGGGAAATGAGAATCAAGCAGATTGCAAAAGAAGACAAATAGACCCAGATCTGTGACACTGTATCTGCTATTCAGAGATTCTCTTCTGACTGTCCTTGAGAGATATTTTGCAAAAGAAATTGGACAAAGGAGACATACTCCCCGCCTTTGTAACTGGGGGTTAAAAAACTTTCACGCCACACTTTTCAGGTTTTTACCTGCACAAATTTTCTTCCATTTCACAATTTCTCCAGACATCAAACTGCAAGTTCTTGGTTGTTTTCTTTAACTGTTCCAGTGGAGTCATTTGTCTTCTATTAAGCCACACTTTATATTTTACAGGCTTGCAGATTTTGTGAACATTATGCTGTATAAAGCCAACTAGTTGCCATTCATGACTCTGACGCAGCTGAGTCAATTGTCACTCAATACTTGACCTAAGTTGGACTTCACTGGCCACAGTTAGCAGTAAAACGTTCTTGTTTTCCTGAATCTATTACAGCTTTATACACTTGAAAGCGAAACCCTGAAGCCTTTTTTCGTCCAAACGGAAGTAGAAAATAAGACTTTTTAGTGTGCAGATTTAAATTTATCATTACGTGACGGGTCAGATAGAAGGCAGAGCGAAAAATGTGAAAACCACGTGTTTTGGAGTGCAGTTTCAGCTCTTTTCGATGTCATTTCTTATTTCATATAAATGCTAATATGTCACCATCAATATATTCTTTGTAAAATCAGGAGAGCTTTGTCTTACTTTACATGAGAATGCGGCAGACTTAGAGTTACCTTATTATGCCTCTTTGAAACACACACAATGGACTTAAGTCGGTGTATTGAAGCTGCAGTGAGTGTGATACGATGAGTGTCTCAAACACGCCTAATATTCAAATTGTTCATTTGTATCCTGAAAGGGGAACAACGCGGTGCTCTCCAGCTATACCATGTCGAATTTTAGGTTAACTACAATTTGTCTTGAATACAGTCTTACCAAAAAGTAATGTTTTAATAATAAAAAAAATCAGTAATTCAACATGTTCATAAATGCAAAACCATATTTTCGGTGAAATCAGTGAACCACATTCCTTAGATTTGGCTACAGTGTGAAAATAATATATATATATATATATATATATGTAATAAAACAACCCTTATTAGGTCTTTAACACCCTTTTCGAAACAGCTGAATTGTTTCAGGCTGTTCTGTCTAAATTAAGGGAATTTAAAAAGACTTGGAGGCTGGAAATGATATGATTGACTATTATTGTCCCTTTTTTCGCGTTTACTTAGTAATAGGGGAATGTACTAATGTACTTAGGGAAATGTACAAATTTTTTTTTTCTACACCTCGGGAGAAGATGAAAAGTAATGGGCGATGTGGAAAAAGCTGTGCAAAGCGTTTGTATATTTTGCGGTGCTTTTGATTTCACGCTCAGATTTTGACAGTACTCAATGATGCAGTCAAAGACATAAATAGTCCTTGTTAGATATTCAGTAGTGAGAAAAATCCTCTTTGAACAGATATAGCACATATGGTCTCTGTGGCAGCAAACAGACAGAGGAAGCCGATTATATGGAGGGGAAAAAATATATAAATCTTGCCATTTTCTAAAAAGACATAAATAAATTTTTAGTTTTAATCTTCACAATATTCGACTTTCCTCTAGTTAGACCATTAAAATCAGCAGGGAAAATACATCAGCAGTATAGCAACTCCTCTAGCAGCCTAGCGGCTAACGAGACACAGCTTGACGTTTAGCTTGATGCTAACATTCGTCATAATGATTTGGTTAGTCTGTGTAACTCGTTGCCAGCTTGTCAG
This sequence comes from Poeciliopsis paucimaculata, assembly GCA_903067055.1. NCBI lineage: Eukaryota > Metazoa > Chordata > Actinopteri > Cyprinodontiformes > Poeciliidae > Poeciliopsis > Poeciliopsis paucimaculata. The sequence continues at coordinate 45,956 of CAEGAD010019492.1, forward strand.
ATTTTTTTAAATCAAGTGGTATTTTTTAAGGGGTCGGTGTATCCTGAAGAAAATAAAATTCATAATGACTTCTTTTTGTTTTCCCCTAAGCAGATGAGTTTGCAGCTTTATAGCGTCAACAGATCAACTGAAACACAAATATATACAGCTCTGGGAAAAAAAATGAAGAGACCACTTAAAATGATCAGTTCTCTGATTTTACTTTTCGTAGGTATGTGTTTGAGTAAAGTGAACCTTGTTCTTTTATTTTATGAACTACTGACAACGTGTCGCCGAAACTCCAAGCGAAAACGTAGTATTTATTTGCCGAAAATGAGAAATGGTCAATGGCGAAAGAGACGCAAAGGAAACAAGTTCATATTCATTTAGAAACAACAATACTAATGCTTTAACTCAGGAAGAGTTTAGAAATGAATATTTGGTGGAATAACTATGAGGTTTTCATTGGGGTTCAGTGCAGTGGTCTCTTCATTTTTTCCAGAGCTGTTGGAAAATATATATTCCCCTATGAATAAAAATAAATTAATGTTGGGTATGTGTTGGTGTTAATAGGGAGAATCATAACGTGATAGCGTTTACGCTTCTGGAAAACCGGAGGAGTACTGATGGCTATAACCTCATTTCGTAATAATACCGTTTGCATATTTTTAACACGCTGATAACCGTGACAAATTTCCTCACAATAATCACGTTGTGCCATTTTCATCTTGCTACGTCTTCGCCAGGGACTCACAGAAACCCCTTGCAGCGTCTTGCAGACAAACCATGATGAAACACTTCAAGAATAGAGTAGATCCTGTAAAAGCGGTGATGCGAAACGGCATCAGTAAGGCAGAAAAAAGAAGAAAGAAACAAAAAACAGCAGAAGCCTGTATTGATTTTTCCTTTTCTTTTTTCACATCAACAGCCAAATATAGCGTATTTGCTCATAAGGATGCGTGTTGTGCTCGTTTGCCTGGCGGCTGTTTACTACTCTTTCGCCTCTAAATTCGACTCTTCCTATTAATCATGAGCACAGAGGACAGAAACTGTAATTTCTCAGTAGGCCTCTGATTGTTTGTGAGACATTTAAAGGGCCTCCGCACTGTTTTCTCTCGGCCAGCGTTTTTTAGACCCTTCTGCAGCTGCTGTTGTCAAACCTCTGTATCCGTTTTTTGTTGTTTTTTTGCCTTCCTCGCATCTTTCATCAGCTCTCGTCCTGAAGACATCGGAGCAGGTCTGCTTCGGCTGCTTGCCGTTAACCTCAGATCTCCCAGGCGCCTCCCGTCGTCGAGCTCGGCGGCCGTCGTTGAGGTGGGGTGCTTTGTTTTCCGAGCCCCCTGTGTGAATTTATCGACGGCGTCGAGGAAGAGACGCAACAAGAACATTTTTATTAGAGCCCGGCGAGAGCTGGAGAAGTAGGATAATGCATGGAGCAGTAATGTGTTTCCTCCGAGCTGTCAGGGCTTTATATGCACCCCACCCCCACCGTCACGCTGCTCTGCGCCGCCTGATGACTTCATGGCCCTAAAATAGGGATTTTCATCAGCAGAGGCCTCCTCTGTCCGCTAAACGATTAGACAGACTGTCATGTCGCCATGATTGCTTGGCATTCCCCGGTAATCAATTTTTTTTTTTTTTTTTTGGGCCGTCTTAGTGATATGACGTGTCAGGTGGAGTTGTGTGACGGTGCAAGGCTGCTTCCAGAAAGATGTCCTCCTCCCCCCTCATGTTGTGTTTTTCTTTTTGTTGCTCTCTTTGCTTGACTGCAGGACAACTTCCCGGCAGGAAACCCGGAGCGTCTCCAGGATCTGAAGTCCACCGTTGACCTGCTGACGAGTATCACTTTCTTCAGGATGAAGGTAACGTCCACATTTGAGAATCTAAAAAGCCAGACACTAAGAGGGGCAGTATTGTGTGTTTTCCAGGTATCGTCATTTAGCATCATTTTATAGCACAATCGAGTAAGACCCTCGATTGTGCTATAAAATCGAGGCAACCACTGTGCCACTGTGCCTTCAGTGGTACAGAAATTTGACTTCATAATTTAACACCTTGAAATTGGGCCTCGGTTGCTCTAAACACTTTTAACTGAAACTCCGCCTTCAGGAAGTCAGCACATCTCTCCTCTACTGACCCTTCAACAACATTTTTTTTTTTTTACCAGCGTTGCACTAAGAAGTAGCTCATGTATTGGGCTCAGCAGATGCAAGGTTCCACCAAGTGTTTGCTAATTGCTTCTGGCTAGTCTGAAGGAGCTGAATCAGGGAAGAGCTGCTCTTGGAAGCCTGGGAACTGGAGCTATTGGGAGTAGCTTCGTCTCAAAGACAGAGCTAGGTCCACCAATGTGTTTTGCGCAGCTGAATGGTTGCCACGGGAGATTCAAAGCTTCCTCAAACATGCATGAAAGAATCAAGGCAACGCTCCAGGAGTTATTTTGATGAGGGAATGGCATTATAACATGATGTAAAGCTCAAAAAAGTCAATTTTACACAATACTGCCCCTTTAAAACAGCTTGTACTTAAAATATGACAGGAATGTATGGACTGTATGTTATATTTGACTCACACAGTCCCATTGCCATAACAATTTCTCACATTTTCTGACACACACTGATTGTGTCGTTCCTCTTGAGGCGACTGGTGGTGCTAAGCAGCGTAAAAAAGCTCAGCGTGTGTTGGCATGTGTTCTGTTACTTGGTTACGTGCTTGTTTTAAAGTTTTTTTCTTATCTTGTTTGTACTGCTGCTGCCTTTTCAAATGCCTCTCGGGAATCAACAAAGCTGTATTCGACTGAACTGAATACTTTCTGTTACAGACAGAAACCAACTGTGATTCCGGCTAATTCTGAATGAATCCATTTAAAATCTGAACACTTTATCGCCTTATTAATTTATTGTTGCAAAAAGCCCATACGTTTAGCAAGTGCTGCAGAGGTGCTGTCTTTCTCTGATGTGTTGACCTGTTTTCAACAAACAGCCCTCACAGTGTGTTTAAAATTATCCCTGCCGTGGCTCCAATGGCCCTTTGAAATGCCAGTGGAGGTTATTTTGACCCAGTGTCAGAGGAGCCTATAAAGTGACAAGTGTGACATTTAAAAAAGGGCTATTCCTGCTAAATTTCTCTCTTTGTTTTATGTGTTTTTAGTAGAATAAGACTCGGCCAGGAAGAAATAATAATAATTTAAAAAAAACTTTCCATTGAAAAGTTAATCTTACTGTAAAGGTACCTACTTCTGGCTCATTGTGTATTATAGGCAGAAGTACTAATGAGTTCCCATCATCTGAACCTGTAAGGTTCAGATGATTTTAATTCATTTTAATGAGGCCAAGAAAGATCAGTTAAGCCTGGAAAATTGAAACGTTATCCATTGTATTCAGTGATGTAGGAATATTCTAAATGTGAAAACCTTCACCCACATATAAAATTTAATTCTTTAAGACCCATTTCATTTATTTTGCTAGTCGAGATCGAGATGCACGCGCTGCGTCCTGCTTTAAAGCAGCTTCACAGTCCTACAAATGCTCTGCGCATCGTGACGACCACTTGGCCGCTCTGGAGTCAAAAAGTCGCCGCCCTTTCCTCGCTCCCCTGCTCCTCCTCCGGCAAACTACAGGATGCCGACTTGTTTCCAGGCTACAAGAAAAGCTCGGCTCCTTCCAGTTCCCTTTCTGTGGGTGGGTGGGTTCGGCGCACTGAGGCAGAGCTGCGATGGCAGCTGTGAGCGGAGGAATGAAAACTGTCACTTTAGGTCATCAGAGCCTTCACTCCGTGCCGTACCGATGCTGAGCCCTGCTGCGTGTACATCGTGCACCGCTGCTCACACACAGCCATGGCCTGTGCCTATACTGTGACCCGCACATGCACCCAAACGCCGGAGCCTCCAACACCATTTAGGGTTCATTTATAAATTAGTGGATCAAAAGACTCCCGATTTGTTTTTTATTGTGCGTTAACTAAGGGTCAGAAAGGAGAAGAAAAATCTACTGGTTTCTTGCCAAATAACGAACCAAGTCTGTTCACTTCTATATTTGATCTAGAGTTGTTATGCTAAAAGTTTTAGACGACCTTGTAAGCACAGTAAGTATATGTAAACATTTTTCTCACTCTAAATTAATAAAGCATTATAGGGCTGTTTTAAACAATTATTTTAGTAATTGAGTACTTTATCAATTATTCTGATGATTAATTGAGTAAAAATATTGGTAAATTCTTTCACCAGTTATTTTAAGGATGCCTATTGTTCCCCAGAAAAACAATACAAACCTGGATATTACTATGAATCCACGAAATTCCCCTTGAACTTGAAAATTTAACTCTATGCTGCTAACACTTAGTTTTCGTCAACAAGTCGGGAGGTGGAAGTGAGAGCGCAGCGCAACATAAACAACGAACACGGCACGCCAAAATAATAAAACGTAACTTAACGAAGCTTCGAGGCGGGTCATTTTCCTCGTGGAATTTTAATAATTGAAGTTCTCAAATCATTCGAGGACTCGCTACAGCCGTAAACCGTTATTAGTGATTTACAAACTGCTTATTGCTGAACAAATAACATATCTGTAAAGTATTCATTAGCGATCAAAGAGGAGAGCCTTTTTGAAAAGTGGTAATGAATTATTGTACTATTAACACCTTGTTATGTATGCATGGTATTTTATGAAGTTTGAACCGTGGAAAAAAAAAAGAAAAGAAAATGCTTTAAAACGTCTTTGTGGTTGTGCGAAGCTTTGACGGGGAAAGAAATTAGAATTGCATCAAGCAAAACCATAGTTGATGTTTTTATCAACTTTTATCTCCTCAACCGAGTCGTTAACTTCTGGATGGCTCTCAAACCGAACCGCCACAGAGTCGTTACTCTTCCGACAACGACTCTCTTTTATCACCTTCTGATTGCCTCTGACGTAAATTAAAACAATTCTGGTCACCGAGCCGCCGCCGCCGCAGTGGTTTTAGCACAGTGCTCTGTAAGCCGTCGTGTCACTGCCCCGAAGCTGTTGCTAGGCAACTGAGTTGCACTGGGAGCAGGTGACACAGAGATTGCCCCAAAAATATGCACAACAAGATTGTTCCGGTTTGGTCTGTCGAATGCATTTCAATTAGTGTCTTTAAATTTAAGATTTAAAGAATGTTATTAACATTCCAATGTTAATAACAATTGGAATGTTTCACAGGTTAAAGAAAAACACGTGGGAACCAAATAATGGAGGGAAAAGGGTAGAGCATAGCCTGAGCATAAACACATAAAAAAGCCTCTCCAAAGTGCTTCAAACATTTTCGTTTTTATTGAGGGGTAACCAAGGAAAGCGTTTGTTCCCTGCTGGTTTGCTCTGTGTAGCATATCTTTGAAAGCTGAAAAAAGTGACAGAAAAGTTTCCCACAACACAAAGCCAGCAGAAAGTTAATACTTGCTGTTCTTTCCAAGTGTGTTTCTTAAATGATTTCAATGTTGCATAAATTCTCCAGCGACCATTTTGTGTTTGTGCTTCTGCAGGTGCAAGAGCTCCAGAGTCCACCAAGGGCCAGCATGGTCGTCAAGGACTGCGTGAAAGCTTGTTTAGACTCGACGTACAAATACATTTTTGACAACTGTCATGAGCTCTACAACCAGCTTCTCGACCAGGTAATCCCGGTTCGTTTCTGTATTTCTACCTTGACATTCAGTGACAGAGATCGTCGGAGGACAAACGGGAACCAAGTCGCCATCTAGGGCAAACGATCTTACATTTATGGAGGAGCAGAAACACTTCCTGTTTAAAGTTTGCTGAAAAATAATTGTCTTCGGTTAAAGTGAATGAAGTTTTGATTGTGCTAAGTGGACAAAATAAAGAAAAGAAGCTGCTGAAGATATGATGGCATATGTTGAAGAATCAACAAAGTAATCACGTTTCCTTATAAATGTAATATACTATAAAATATATTCTTATTTATCCAAATGTTTTTATATTTTCTTGTGATAGTTTGCTTCAATACTGGTAGCATTTTGCTTCCATAAAACCTGGTAGTCCTATTTTACCGTAGCCGTAGCTTAAAGCTGAATAAGTCCAGGTTGTGCTTTTTATACAATCTTGCAGCTCTATTTTTCCCAACGTGGAATCAGCACTTTGCCCGATCTCCTTTGATTTATCCTATTTAGCTGCAGTTGGCACTTTTTTTTTTTTTTTACAGCTGAGACTTTTTGAAAGTGGGTGAGGAGAGACAGCTTCACTGACAGCTTGCTGGTGTTCAGACTGTAAAAATAAAAAAATAAAAAAATAAAAAGTTTTCTGCTTGTCTTTTGACAGCAGGGGGAATGCCCCATGTCTTAATACTATTTCTTATAAGCAACAAAAAATTAAGAGAAATTTGTCTTTAATGACAAGCTGCTGCGCTCTCGTCGAAATGCTTTTTTCAAGGCAAACCTTTGCGCCGTCATAAAAGTTACATCTTCCCTTTCAGTTTTAGTGTGTTTGCATTGATAGGTGGCAATGCTGGGAAAGATATAAATCCATCGCGTCACGGCTGGAAATCAATAGTCTGTATGTCGCTCCTGGCATTTACCAGGCTGTAAAATGTTCAGTGTTTATTGCAACTTTCACTTGAAGAGTCTGGAGCAAAGATGAAAGCAGGTTGGAAGGGGGGAAGCAATTCTCAGACAAATTTATTTAACTGATTTCATCCTTTTAGGGACCATGTTGATTTCTCAAGAGCACACAAACTTTCTTAGGAGTAATCTTGGAATGCACAACATATTCAATCGTGGCCCATAGCTCCCAGTTATATCTGTTTCCATCAGTGAAATTGAGGAATGTGCAAAACAGTTTGAGGGAAATGAAGTTGGCAAACAGAAGCTATGAAAACAAGTGGAAGTTGCTGAAAGGGGGGTAAACTCTGGCACCCTAAAAGAAAATTGGTGATAAGTGAGGATTTATGTGTGGAGAAAGAAATAAAAAAGAACTGGTATCACAGAAAAGTAGCTTGGAGACTCAACAGACCAGCACCCTTCCTAGGGATTTAAAAGCGTTTTGTGGTAAACCAATTGTACTTGTCCCTCACAAAAGTAGCTTAAAAAGACTATGATGATGGTAAAGGGTTTAAATACTAACATTGCTACACAATCAGACAAAATAGGCTAAACATTATTTTCTTGTTTGTTTTGCTCATTTCAACAAGGCGAAACGAGCCTCTCAGCAAAAGAGAGTTGTGGCTGAAACTAGTTTTTACGGAAAATAATGTTTATTTGATACAATGTTACAATGTTTTGCACTGACAGAGGACACATAAGGGAAATAACGACTCCCTGCCTGAGCTGTCTGCCCCAGCAGTAGCAGAAACTCCAGCAGTTAAAAAAGATAAAAAGAAAAAGTGCAATGAAGAAAACAGATTTTGACGAGTTAGGAGAAATTTGTTCTTCTCAAACCCGTTACTCAGCTATGGGTCCTGGATTCTTATTATTTTCCACTGACATATTACGATTAGATATGTTAGTTTTGTCAACAACAAAAAAAGCGCTCTCTTTTTACAGTCATTGATTTGATAGAAATTTTTTGTAACCTCTTTTTTTGGCAAGTCATCTTTGTTTGAGAATCATATATTTTATAATTGCTAGTATGCTTTGAAAAACAACAGCCGAGCAGATTTAGTTATATTTTGTACTAAATTAATTTTGCAGGGCTTTTAATGCGAGGCTTTTAAAATGTTAAACACCACAGAAAAACAGCTTATTGAAACATCTGGATGATCTGAAGGAGAGCAGTTTTCAGTTCATGTTGTTCAGCCACAAGAACAGTTTCACTTCAGACAGTAATCAGTCAAAGCGCAGCGCCACCCAACTGTTTTTATGGCTTAATTCTTAAAAAAGAATAGCCCTCGCAATGACAGTGATAACGTCGTCTTAGGTTGCAAGAGGCTGGAGTCTGCTCAAAAGCTGAATAATACGCTTCCTTTGTTTAGTAAAGCCGAAGGGGTTGTAAGCAATTACCAAACTTATGCGACAGACACTTGCACTAATTACATTCTCATCTGCCGCCGTTTCACAGTAGAGAGACTCTCTATCAACGTTTTACTGCGTGGATGAGAAAATAACACATCAGCCTCAACCTACAGCGAGCGCTGACGATCAGTGATAATGTTCACATATACTAGGTAGCCTCTGACACGGCAGAGAAAACCCATTCCAGACCCCAACTCCCAAATCGCTAACTGTGACTGAGTGTGGCGACATGAGAGCAGGAGCGGGGTCCAGGCAAGCGGGGAAATATCCCTACAGGGAAGCATCTTGCGTAGCAAAATAGCGGCGAAATGTGTCATTTGTGGACTACAGGAAAGGGGGATCTAGTTTAAATTGTACAGAAGAGAGAGGACTCGACAAAAACGACAACAACAAAAATGGGAATGGAATCAGACAAAAGAAGCACATGCTTGTTTTTATTGGGTTCACCGACTTCTAAAGAGTCAAAATGACAATATACTACAGAGAAAAGTGGAAGAAAGGCACCATATGCATTTCATAAGGTGAAGACTTCTCTCGTTAGAAAGTCTCTTTTTCTCTTTTAATCCTCCTGCAGTTTAAGAGACGGGGTCATTTAGACCCTACTAGTTTTTTACTCTGTGCGCAGTCTGGCAGGGCCACGCTGCCAGACTGCTTTTACGAGTTTTCTTTTTTTTTTTTGTGAGTGAGCGGTTTCGGAAGTTGACAGTCTGACAGGACAATCACCCCACTTCCCAGCTGTCCGACTGTGACATTTCCCGCGCTCCTGGTGAGCATTGGGCGAAACCACGAAAGGGTTAAAGAAATAAAAACCAAAAAAACCCTTAAAATTCTACCAAGAAGTGTCAAGGAAACTAATGCGGTAGAAGAATCAAAGCTTTGTATCCCTGAAAAATGAATAAGACTGGAAATATACCATGAATTTAATTGGTTTACTGATTCAATATTGAGGGATAGTTGGACGTCATTGTAAGATAATTTCCAGGCCAGACAGTGAGGAAATAAACCAACACAGAAGTGAAACTCTGGGTTTCCTTCAAACCCAGAGTTTAAAGGAATTTCTTCAATTTTCTGCAACAAGTAATGTAATCTCCAGATCAATAGCTATGAAACAACAAACAAAACAAGACCAAGTGTAACATACTTCACTCTGATGTGAATTTGTACTTGAAACCACTTTCGGGCCCAATGGTCTTTAGTTGTTCGTATTTGTAGGCTTTATTCTTAGATGTACATGGCAAGATAAAAAAAACAACAACAAAAAACAGTGCATAACATAATATTTAACACAACTACAGCTACGTAAATCCAAGCAATACACATTTAATACATCAATAAGATAGCTTGTAGTAGTTTCAGTTCTACACATTGCCGATGCTCCTGGGAATTTGATTATACTCCGTGAGACCAACCTTTAATCAGAAATTCAATATTTCGTGGCACGTTGGTGGAATTGATCAGAAGCTCGATGTATGCTAATGCCGAATCCTCCCACTCCAGGAGCCGGAACAAGCAAAACAATCATTTTAAATCGCTATGTGCGCAACAGAGGAGGTATATACAAGGACTTGTTTTGACGACTCTACCAACTAAAAGTATGGAAACTTAGCTGAAGACTCAGTGCTGCATTTTTTGCTGCCTACCATAAGTGCAATTGGAGGTGGTGTATTCTTGGCTGTATAAAGACAGCAGACCACTCAATCACCCCTGACAATGTATGTGAGCTTGTCGCAAGTGAATACCAATGAGGAAAGGGATTCTACTGCACATTTTAGTGGGATGTACATTCTGTTCCATTTAATGGGGATGACACGACCTTCAGTGTCCTTTATGTATGCATATCATTAGACTAAGATGCTCTCACACACCAGCAAAGACACTCACCTCCTGCAGAGACATTATTTTACTTTCTTTCCCCTAATCACATGGGATGGAAACCAAAATTACAGGTTACAGCTCTCTAAAGTAACCACCTGTCATTTATCACTATTTTTTATTTTTTATTTGGTACTTTTATTTAAAAGGGACAATAAACATGACTTAGCGCTTCAGTCCACTGTGTAAATATGTCACGTTTAATTATAAGTGCTCATTTCTGTGTGCGTTCTCTGGCAGTTCAAAGGTATAAAATACATAAAAAAATAAATAGGAATATAAAAATAAATCAGAACTTAATTTAAAAAAAACAAAACTCTATGCGCCTGATCTTGAAAAATTCCAAATAAGGAATTTAAATAGGCAAAAAACTTGTACATGCATTAAGTTAGTGTGTTGCACATGATCTACAAAGATTGAATGTGGAAATTGATTGATTCTGGTGAATTACATTTTGGGTGGTAAGTCATTACATTTGTATTCCCTCCTTCTACAGTTTCGTAATTTCTGATGCTCACCATATGTATGCATATCCATGAAGGCAAACAGGCTTCACAACATGCATTTATCAAACCTTATAAATTGCTAACAGTCTCTTTTTTTTTTATCCATGCTTAGAATTTCCTCCACGATTTTTACCTCTAAATTCTTTGCTAAAGTGTGCTTGGGTCAAAAGTTCAACACAAGCTATCATGGGTCCACTTGATTATGTCATTGTCATCTTTATTCAGGAAAAAAAATTGGAAAATACAATTGTTGGTAAATAAAACTTAAATGAATTTGATCCTTTGTGATGGGCCGGATTAAACTCACTCCAGGTCGTCAAACAAGAAGAAATGCCTAAACTGCTCCAGCTAAGGAGTTTAGTGAGGAATGAGTTGAATTTTGCAGAATCAGCTGTGAACTCTCTCTTTGTTTCTTGTTGGTGTGAGATTGAATTCCTTAATGCAAAGTCAACAAGGTAACGCATCAGCATGACATGTGTGGAATCTCCATACATTTAAAGCATCAATCCAGAGACCAGTTGATTATCTTGGGAATCGATTGCAGTCAAAAAGATTATGTTGAGGATAAATGAATTCATTTCACCAGACACACACGGACATGGTGTCAATGTTGTTGGCATTGTCAAATAATACAACATGGGTTATTCAGGAGATAATTTGAATATATTTTGTTTAAATAGAATATTGTCTCCAGAAATACAATATGCATCACCCTGTCAGGTATAGAAACAAGAAAACACACCCAGGATCCATTTGAAGGGTTTACTCTTAAAGCCTTGATGGTCTATAAATTTTATGTTCTCCAACTAGTTTGTGCAAGTGCGTAAAGTGTACTGATGTACTGAAGGTGTGTGCAGAATTAATTTTGCAAACCAGTACCTGTGTTTTCTGCACAGAGTAGACTTTTCCCTCTCCGATATGCAACCTGCTCATGGCAGATTGAGTGACTGGGATGGTTACCTTCTAATTGGGGAGCAGTGCAGTCATACACAGTGTGGGGGTAACAGATGGTCGGGCCAGTGAGCGGTTTTGGATTTGACACCTTTCACTGTAACGTCGGAAGAGAGATTTCCGCAACAGGCTGTGACAAAACATCCACACATACAATGTACAAATACAGCATCAGTGAAAATACCTTTAATATTCAATAAACAAGTTATAATCTAGAAGATTTTAGAGTTTGTTGACTTGACAACATACCATTTCTGTCTAATGTAGGAAAAAGGTGTGTTGGGGTCAAGATTACATCAGAATGTAGTACGTTACCTTTAATGTGATGTCGCTGTCTCATTTTACTTATTTATTTATTATCTACAATATCTTTCTCTGTACAGTGTGCATTCCAATGTTCTACCATTTCCCTCAGGTGGTCATGTGATCGTGAGCCGAGTTATTCAGAAAGCAGGTCAGGCTGTCAGTTTCACTTTTAGTTGGACGCATTCTGCAGGCCAAACTGAGTGAAACTGCATCACTCTATAAAGACAGAATAATGGTAATACTGCGTGGCTGCTATCGTAGTTAAGTCTGTCACATTAACTCTGTAGCAGTGTCTCAGATTTGCATCTTACATGGGCTGTGAAACTTGTTGCAGTTATGTCTAGGAATTTTGTCTAAAACTCATCTAGTGATCAAATTGTGTATGCCAGTTTCAGTTGCATTGTGAGGCCATTCCAGAGTTTTATGTTCCCATAGCATCATAAAATGAAAGGCATATATGTATTAGCATAATTGGGATATAATATTTTGCTTTCTATTCAGCCAGGTAGCCTTATTATAATAATAGAGATATAACAGGTTTTTGTTGCTATGCAACCTTTCATTGTATAACTCGTATGTCACTCAGTGAAGCATTTAAAATCAACCTCTGTCATAAGATCATCTTCATAAACTGTGTTCCTTTGCCATAAGAGAAATACAGTTTATTTCTACTTTAATATATTATACTTTTTTGGGTCACAAGATTTCCCACAGTGTATTGTAAGCCTGGGGGGCCACCAGGCTTCACTTGCTCCCCCACCAGGCCAAGCATTGTCTGTTATTTTTAATATATATATATATATATATATATATATATATATAAATGTTTGCCTTTTTTAAGACTTTAAAGATGGTGTGTTTAGATATTGTTAATAATGTTTCACAATTACACATAATTAGTGATATTTTCAAATTTCCTGTCAACTTCAAACATCTTTCCTCTGGACTTAGCAAGTTTTCTGGGGGAAACCCTGGGTCAGTTTGCGTAGGTTAAAACAATAAATGTCTGCAATGGGTTAAAAAGCAAGATGCAAAGATTGCAGAAGGAAAAATACATTCAGCAATCCTACAATTCAAATATTGTACGTTTTTGTGTTTCTCCTAACTAGTTTTTTGGGAATAATGTAGCCAATTAATCTGGGAACGTCAAATCAAGTCTGATGATCCCATCTCAATGTTTCTCATTATCACTGATGTCAGACTTTCAGCACACCAACTTTCTTTGACCCAATTCTTTTTGTATTTTAGCAATTTGCATATGAATGTCAAGTATCAGATACATGTGCACGCCCTGCAAAACACTGCAATTACCCATGCAATTCCATTCTTTGTCTCTTTGCTAATTCGGTGCTCAGTGAAGCACCACCTCACCCTTCTTTATCTAAATTTCCTTCTCCACAGAGCCGGAAACAGGAGCTTCCCAGAGAGGAGCAGGGTCCGTCTATAAAGAACCTGGACTTCTGGCCAAAACTCATCACTCTTATGGTATCTGTAATCGATGAGGACCGCACAGCCTACACACCAGTCATTAATCAGTATGTACTTCTTCATTTTATTTCACTTTACTTTTTTTTTCTTCTTTTTGCCAAGGCATCTAGTCATTGATTAGTATTGTATTTAATCAAATATGTGTTCAGACTGCATTTAGGCCTATGCCAATAATGGTAATCTTATTTGGGATTAAACACCTTTGTCAATTTCACCTGAGATCTGCTGAATACTTACTAATTGAAGAAAGTATATAAAAATGTATAAGTTGGTAAAATATTGACAAACATGACAATAAATTTAACCATATATATCCAATTTTTTTTTACTAAATGCTTAGTAAAGTAAAGGACACAAAATGTCACTCTTAAAAAAAAATACAAATAGGCCTGTCACAATAACAAATTTTACCGGCCAATAAATTGTCCCAGAAGTTATTGCGATTCGCAATAATATTGTTGTTTTGAGTTCATTTTTAAGTAACGTAATGCTGATGCATAATGACGCAACAAAGAATTATCAAAGATCAATAAACTTTCATTTCTAATAAACATTTACCACTGGACCTGTCAAAATAAATAAACAAAACAACAGAAACAACAAATAAAATGAATTATGAAGTCTTTGTGAAGAAAACTGTCCTTCATAAAAACGGGCTAGTTGAAACCAATGAACCAGCCGTCCAGTTTTGAGTAAAAGGAGAGAGAAAAGCTATAAAAAATGCAAAAGGAAATTATTGAATTTCTTGTAATTTATGATGCCATTAATTGATTTATTGCTTATTGCAGGGGCCTGTGCACAATCTATATTGCAAGGGGCACAGACTGGTGAAGGTGGCCCCCTTTTTATTGAACAATGTTCTGTGGGGAAAACCTGCATTCTGACATCCATATGGATATTACTGCAGCAGTTGTCACCTGCAACGTATGACAGAAAAGAAATAGCTTTAAGAAATCTGAGCTGATCCCGTGGACTGTGTGCCACTCCGATACCAACCTGATGGGATATGATTGCATCTGCGGAAAATGGGTCCAGCCCACAGAGACCGAGCCTTGTAAACCGCCGGGCCAAAAGGAACCCGTGTTAATATCCTGCCTCCATCAGATGCTTTATTACACCTCGCTTATGTTCGTTGTTAATTCTCCGACTGGTCCTACGTGTTTTGGTGGCGACACACTCAGTACTGGCTCCGTTGCTAAAATGTGACGGCTGATGGTCGTGTGGTATTATCGGGTTAATGAAACGTGGCCAACAACTGTGTTTCTCTTTTTAGCTGGTTTCCAGTCACTGCCTGTTTTTAGAGCTGAACTATTCCTCTGCAGATTTGATCTGATCCCATTATCGGTTTTAGAACTATAATAAAAGAAGATGTAAAAACAGTAGTAAAAACTGCCCAGCCTTCCTGAGCATTCGTTAATTATTTACATTTGGAGCAGAGTTGAAGTCGCACCATGTGAGAGAGCAGACGCTGTAAAACAGGGTTTTACTGGCAAAGATGAAATGACCTCAGTGTTTTGAGAGTTTTGCCTGTCATGTTTGTGATTGTCAAAGCATTTCCAGATGCAACATGTTTCATGGCAGACCTTTATCTGTACAAACAATCTTTGTTCTGAATCAGCCACAAATCTCTTCACAGTATGACAACGCTTCAGTTTTGGTTAAATATCTAATGTTTTCATACCTTGTCACACAGCACTACACTATCTGATGATGTTCGCAAGCAGAGATTCTTTCTCTTTCCCATATTGCTTGAAACCTGTGGCCTGCTTAATAATGTGGAACATCCTTCTTAAGTAGATTTTCTTTAATTGACCTCACCAGACAAACTAGTCAACCTCTCTGAAATTAATTATAGTGATTCAAAGAGCCCTGACATACAATATCATCCATAAATTTAATAGCACAACAAAAAATTGAATCTTTATGACACTTAAATACAATTTGCATAATAATTTGGAACACGGTGCATATTATTACACTTTATGTAGACAAGTTAGTTTTGCTACTAATTATTTAACCTCTGGTCCCTTATCATACATAAAACAAAACTTCATGCTGCAATATTAATTGTGAGTCTGACCTGGTAGCAGGCATGCGTTGTGCCGTCACTCATTAATTGCAAAACATGTTTCACTTTCCAGTTCAGGCCAGCTGATCGCTGGTCAGGGCCCATCAAGCTATAAATCATCATATTCAGGTCACCAGCTGTTTCTCGGGGCAACTCTAAAAATAGTCTTATTAAGACCACAGTGAGCCTCTGTGTTATTTATTAAAACAGGAGGGGGAAAAAAACCAAAAAAAAATGTTACCTGATGCAAGGGAAAAGGCTGGTCCTGTTCATATGGTTTGGTGTAACATGATAAACAATTTACATGGCTTGGGGAAAGAAAAAGAAAAAAAAACGTATTAAAATGTAGCATGTTTGTGTCCCTCGTACACATACGCTGCGCCGCTCTCTTTTTTTCTTCTCCTTCTTCTCGCTGATTTACGATGCTTATTAGGCCTTTGTTTATGCCTTGAGCTTTTCTCTCCCATACCAGCTAATGACAGCTTTGCAATATTCATGCTCAGCGTCTGCACCTTTTTTTTTTTGGTCAAGCTGAAGAGTGACAGTGAGTGTGATGTTTTCCTTTTTTTGGGGTTTTTTTCCTCCACAAACTTGCGAGTGGACTTGTTGCCTTTAAACAATAGGCTCTGCAGCCAGAGGGAAATAGCTGTCAGTCTGTTGCTCTCTGCTGAGAATATTTATGTGGGAACAAAGCCGCTGGAAATTTGAGGCAGTAAACTGATCCGCAGAATTGATCTCATCATAGGAAATATAAAACAGAATGCTGTAGTTGTTTTTCAAAGTTAAAAAGAGGAGGAGGAGAAGAAGAAAAAGCAGCAGCAGCATGCCGGGATGTTTGGAGAAAAAAAAAATATTTCTGCAGATAATGCTTCTCTCCAGCAAAAAGTAAATTGTGAAGCAATCCAAAACATGTGCACTGACTGCAGATTCATATTCATTTCCACTATAAAGGGTTTTCATTGCATGCTTCAAATATAATACGCCCAATCGGGTGCATGACGAGACTGAGGAATAATGTCTGAATGCAGAAAGGTTTTCGAAATGGTAGAGGAAGTACAACGGCAACAGTGACTGGCAAAAGAAAATCAAAATTGTTTCTATTTTGTCTCATTAGACGCTCAAACTTTATGTAGTTTATTTGGATTTTAAGCGGTAACCTATTAAAATGCACCGCATGATTGGCAAGTAGAAGAAAGTTAACTCAGATTTATTTTATTTTTTTACCCATAATATTTGTCATTGTGGCATGTTTGCGTGTTTTGTGTCCCTAAATCAATAAACCTGAGTCAATAATTCAACCACAATTACACCTCTGGATATTTCAGGGTGAGTCACCATGACAAGAAAGGCTCACCCAGTCTTTCTTTCTAAGATATCTCAAACTTTGTCATGTTGGGTGGAGAGGGGCTTTGAAGAGACGTCTTCAAATCGTTCCACGTTTAGAATTTGAGTTAAGTCTAGATTGTTATTATTTGAGCGCTTCCATAAAAGCTGCGCTGCTTCTAGTCCTCCTGTCTGCACTCTCTCCCTCGGCCGAAACGAGTTGCCACAGGCAACTCCTCTGATCCGCACCCCACTTGACTGACTGGCCGGTCAGTTTAGGTGAAAGGCTGCATCTTGGTAGGTTTGAAGTCCTGCAGCCTTTCCTCGCACTTCTTTTTAAGAGTTGCTTTGAATAATTTCTCTTGAAGGCTTCAAATATTAAAACGTGCCATAACCCGGTTGTACATTTGAATGCATATGCACAGCACAGTCTTCAGACCGCTGTTAAAACAAACGATAACGCGTCCGTTTGAAGGTCGTGCTTTTGGAGTGACGGAATGTGAAAACTTTCCAGGATGTGAACATTGCTTAATGGCACTTTATGTTGACTGTAAAAAATTAAAATTAAAATTAAATTTACGGTAAAATCCTGGCAGCTGGAGTTGCCAGAATTTTACTGTATTCCTACAAGATTTTACCATAAATGTTTCAGTATATAGTTTTGTCTCCATTTGACTTCTATTAGATGATTAATCTTGCAAGAGAATTTTGGTCTTTTTTGGCAGGGCAGGCATTTCGTTTGCAGTACGACACAACATGGTTGCCATACAAAAGTGAAATATTTCCAGATAAAATCCCCCATCTTCGGGGCTGGCTGGGTCATCCATAAATGTCCTCCCATCATGTCGCCAAGCCACGGATAATTAAACCGACGACATCTCGCATTCAAGCTTTGACTGGAAATCCATACGCATTCAAAACAGATTACTTGCCAATTAGGCTGCCACCGTCTCTGTCTCTCCCTTAGAACGTTGATGTTTCCTCCCACACTTTCTCTTATGCCCAGCCGTTTCTTTCCCATTTACCCATCAGCTCAACCAAAAGTTCTGGGAGTGGCAAAACAGGGGGGGTGAAAGTACACTGAGAGACCAAATCCGTTTCCACATCTGCTAAGATAGCTGCTGGAAAGTCGGAGGAAGGGGAGAACGTCAGCGTCGTGGAAGCATGAGGCTGACTGGAATTTCTCTCGATCCCGACAGGTTTCCGCAGGAATTGAACGTGGGGAAAATCAGCGCCGAGATCATGTGGAGCCTGTTTGCACAGGATATGAAGTACGCGATGGAAGGTCAGTAAATCTGTCAATCCGTTATCACGCCTGCGTGCGTGTGTTTGTGTGTGTGTGTGCAGTCTGATGGAGCGAAAGAATCAGATAAAAGAGCTCAGCCGAATGGATGTTGGTCAGGAGTGTGTTGTGTCAGCTAATTAGCAGCTTTACTGCCATCTCATTTCACTCAGCCCTGCTACGGTTTGAATGTGCCACTCTGCTGTGTTCCCTTAATTGTCTGGTGCTGAGAAGTGTTTCTTTTTCTTGGCTTTGTCCCGCATGTGGTCAGCTTTACTGCCTATCTAGATTACACTTCCCCCGACTTATCGATCCCTGCGGAGAAAAAGGAAACTTCTTTAAATCAAGATAAACAGTTGATCAAAGGCACAGCGAAAAACTGATCAGATGCGCTGCTTTGTTTTTCTTTTTTGTTCTTGTTGTTTCCCTTCTTGCGTAATTTTGTGTCTAAGAAAAAGAAAAAAAAAAGAATCACATGTGTGAGATTTGTGTTGTTCACTTTAACCCGTGTCAAGAGGCCGGATATTCGAAGCTTCAGTGGGTGACAGTAGGCCGGTATCGATGAGTCTCGAGGTTTAAAATCCGAAAATGCGTGACAGAAACGCAGCAGCCATTGCAAACAGTTCCCCTTGCATTGCCCTGTGTGTCAATAGATATTTAACACACTATAAAACGTTGAAACTTTTTTTTTTCTCACCTTCTGAGATGAAACTGGACTAAACAATTTCTGTTTTAGGTCAATCGGGAATACCAACACTATTTCTATTTGCCCCGTTCAAGAGGAAATAGAGAGAATTTAAAATGTTCTTTTCTTCAATGTTGGGAAGTGTACGTAAACTGATATTTCTATGCTTTTTGCCTAGATAAAGTCACAGCTTTGTGATCTTTCACGTCAGGGAACCTTAAGCACACTGTGTCTTAAGTCAACATCTCACACACACTGCTTGTGCTTCTGTACAGTCTGTGTAAACACTGCTCAGTTTCGGCCGCAGCGATTTAATACCAAATTCACCTGACATAAAATCCACTTTTTTATATGCCTCTCTCTCATAAGCTTTGAAAGTTAAGTATTGATTTTGTTTTAATGTCTCCATCCCAAAGAGAGCGGGGAATCAAACGCTAACTCTCAATTTGCTTTGCTGCTATGAGAGAGAGAGAGAGAGAGAGAGGGCGTTTCTCTTTTTGTCACGAGTGTCGACTTTAATCCCTAACTCCTACTTTTTTATTTTACATTTTTTTCCCAAACCCTACCTCCCAGAAGTCGTTTGCCTCCTGAGTTCGGTCTTTTAAGTTGCTCCCTTCTGAATGTAACTTTGTAGTATTTAACATGCAGTGTGGAGGTGAAAGGCTGAGGAGATTTATTAGGACTTGGGCTGCGAATGAATGTTAAAAAGGTGTTTATCGATTGCAGATAGAAGACCGATTCTTCAGTATGAACTCTTAGGGTAATATTTGTGAAACTGAAATAGTCACTTTATACGTATAAGCTTCAACATATGATGAATTACCATGAACCAGGGCTGTCGACATGAATTTTGTGACTTCAACAAAAGATTGAGAATTCACCTAGAAACTCCATTTTGAATATTTTAATGTGGCCAAAGTCAATTTAAATCCATAGTTACATCTCGAGTGACTAACATCTGGGTTACTTTGTCAGTTATTTTTGTTCTGGTTGGCATTCGCTGACAACACACACAGTGAAATGAAGCCTTCATGGCAGGTTAAGTCTGCTGCTTGGTTTAACAATCCACACATTATTGTGCTGCAGACAGAAAACCTTGTGTTACAGTGATGACATTTCACCCCGACCATCAACCGAAGCGCACTCACAAGGCGCTTTGTCTCTCTGCCTCTTGGTCACAGTCCTAACATGGTTTCTGCACCTCCATCATCGGTTTTTGTCCTGCCAGGTGGGTGGAGCCACTGTCAGTGTTAACAGCTTAGCCTGCCATTCTGAGGAATCATTTATTTTCTAAGTGGTGTTAGATGGAGTTATGCTTGGTAAATCTAAAATCTGGCTAATTTTCTGACTGATTATCGTGAGGAGAGATGAGCCAGACTCTGAACCAGTTCTTTCTAATGTAGTTGTGGAACAAAGAGACTAAAAAGCAGTTTCTACCCAAGAGCTAAAACCTTATTATCATTTATTTATTTCTCCTTAACATCTCAGTTGTTTGTGTTTTTACTGTGGTTTATGTTTATTGAGCTATACTTAATTTCATGTTATTTGACTTGCCTTGCCACTTTTTTGTGCTTCATTTCATACGCAATGACAATAAAAGAAATTCTGATTCTGATTGGAGACCCGATTCAGAAGCATCAGGTTTTGTTTCTACGAGTCTGTTCTCCTGTTTTGAAGCCCACGATCCTAAATATAATGTAACAAGGATGCCTCAGCATCATCTTGGAATATTTACAACTTCTTTTTTTTTTTTTTTTTTTAAGTCAACCAGCCTTTGCACAATTTGGAGACGTGTGCTCCACTCCACGGGGTGCCTTGCACATACTGACGTCTCTTTGCAGTTGGTCCTGTTGTTGAACAGTGTTTATTAGAACAGATTTATGATTCACTCAAAATTAATTTAACCGTAATGTCCATAGCGGCTGTGCCGCCGAGTGTGTTTAATCAATTTGCTTTGATTGCTGCCAGCCTAGTGTGAGCTTGATGAGGTTGTAGCCTTGGTAGGAGGCCAGCGTAGCTAATCGCCACAGACAAGCTGCTGCTAACAGACTCCTCCGCACCTAGGAACAGTGTGTACCAACCCATGATAGCGCCACAGTAATAAACCCCACAAAGTCGCAGCAGATGTTGTGTGCGTGCAGAAAACAGCAGGGGAACTCTCATTGTTAAGACAGTGAGCCGTTAATGCACCCCGAAGACTTCATGATTCTGCAGAGAACCTTAATGTTCCGGCGGACTTTTAATGTTGTGCTGACATCTTTGTCGGGCAGGAATGGGAGCTAGAAGGGACAGAAACCGTGTTGCTTTTCCAGAAAAGCAAAGCACATTCGGCGATTTGTGGATTTGGTTGTGTTTGATTCTGGGTCTAGAAGAGGTTCTGCTAATTTGACTCACATTTTCTTCGTCGCGAGTTCGCCCTCCGACACACCATCTTTGCCGACTGAAGCCGGACAGAGAGCGTGATATTTGAGGCCTTGATGGGTGCGTAGTGGAAGTGGCAGGAGCAGATTTGCGGTGAGCGTTGATGTTCTTGAAATTGCTATTCAAGCCGCCAGGAAATGATTAGCAGAACCAAGCAACCTGCTTGTGGTCGGTGCTCTAAGTGCTTTGCCTTGAACTACGGCGTTGCAACGTTTACATGTCGAGACGGCAAATGAGATGCTTATCGACCCCTACACCTGCTTTGTTTTCTCATAAGGTTTTAAATGTAATTTGCTTTAGGTTAGAACCAGAGGGTAGGATTCAGAATGCTGATTACCTTATTTTGCGTGTAATTTATGTGTTTTATAAACTCCAAAATCGGTCTGTGGAAATACTTTAGAGCACTTCTGGCTCCCTCTGCTGCCAAGCTTTATAAAGATGCTGGTTTCCTTTTTGCAGTAGGACTTGGCACCTGCCTACACAGCTGATAATACCAAGACCTGCTGTAAGGCCCGTGTTATACTGTAAAACACATGGACAGCTATTATAAAAAACAGTTCAGTAGAAAAAAAGTGTGATCCATTAGTTTTTATGTAACATACAGCTCTGGAAAACATTAAAAAAGCCCTTAAGTTTCTCTGTTTATACTTTTTGTCGGTATGTGTTTGAGCAAAATGAACATTGTTCTTTTATTCTCATTATTAGGTAACTTCTTTCCTGATTACATTGATGCAATACTTCAGTGTTTGTGTCACTCGTGCTGTTATTTCTGTGGTTTATTTCATTCTTCTTGCAGATTTTTTGATCTGTACAACACACGCACCGAACCACCTCCTGAGCACTCTGCGCATGCTGCCATTGACCTCATGTAGTTGAGCTATTGCATCTGCTTTTGAGCTTCAGCGGCCCAGCTTTCAGAGCATTTTCAGCAAACGAAGCCTAATTGGACTTCTGACTCCGATTTCAAAACAGCACCACCTCCTCCGAATTACTTGTTGAAGCAACGCAATGGAACAATTTCAAATTGCGGCATGATGTCTGCGGGAAGTGTCGCTTCTCCTTGCAGCCGGGGATCATTGTGGAAATTACAGTAAATCGGTGACGAATAACACAGAGAGGGTAGGTTTTTTTTTTTCTTCTTTTCTCCCAGTGCATGTCTGAGTCAGGGCAGGAGAACATGTGACCACATAGGGTGTCTCTGACTGCTGTCACGGCAGGTTTACGTTGTGTGTGGGCGTGTGTGTGCAAATGTGCGACTTGCCCCGAGGGTGTCCGCGTCACAAAAGGAGATAAGAATCATAGATGCACTCAGTCACATATACCCTCCCTCTCGCTCCTCGAGCCCCGACTCCTCTCTCCCTGCTTGGCCTCCTCTTGCCTCCACTTGTCATTGCCCCGCCGCGCGCCCACAGTGACACGTGCCAGGAGGAAGACATGACTGTCATGTTCCTCCGAGGAGCACTTTGTCTGAATTACTGCTCATTTCTGGTTCATTATGCTGGGCTCGTTGTACTTTCAGGTTTTAGATTTGTTGGTTACAGGGTGGCGCGTGTCTGAAGGACAGTTTGACGTCTCGCAAACCCCAACGTGACGCGGCTGCAGACGCGCATGCTCCGAATTGGATCATCGGCTCTGCTGTGAAGGTCTTTAAAAAACAAACAAAACAAAACAACAAATGGATATAAATGTCTTGGCTAATTGAGAGCATGCTCAATGTTCAGAGGAAATAATGTACGTATGTTGCAGAATGTGATGCAGGTTCAAAATATGGAATGAAAATAGAAACACTGATCTCGACAATTATTACAAATAAAAATATATATAAAATATACACCATTAGTTTTCAGTCTGGAGCTCGGAATATCTAAACGAGTCGGGCCGCCTGACACGACCACTCTTACATTTGTGTGAATGTTGGGGAAGATCCATTAGGCCCAAACCAGACCGGGCCATGCTGTTTAAAACAGAGATTCACTCAGATTGGAGAAATGTGTCCATGCTTTCAGGTGCCAGCTTGAAGATGAGTTGCAGAAATCTGGAATATCAATATTCAAGTCTTGCCGCAGACTCTCAAGTGGAACTAAATCTGAACTTTGGCTTCTTCCTCTGCAAGACGCTGAATGTTTTAGTTTAGGTGCGACATATTGTCGTTGTTTTCGCTTCTTTTCGGAGAAGTTAGAACTTTGGAACTTAAAATAACTATGAAGCAGGGTTGGTGTTTATGCAAAGAAGGAGGCAGCAGACAGAGAGTGGGGCGTCTCCACGGGAACCTCTAATCAGACGCTGCAGGAGCGCGGGTTTCCCACAGAATTAGGGGATGTTGCTGCAACATTATGAAATAGAATTACTCTACATAAAAGGACAGCTGAAACAAAACCTCTAGGATAGCTCTGTTGTGTTTGTAATCTCTGCACCACCTGATGCTTAGAGGAGGTGATAAGCAGTGTGTTGTCTTGTCGCCATTGATCTGATGACCAATGATTGACAGATCAAATGTTGCTCTGCTCAGTTTCAAGGGATTTTGACCTCTTAGGACCACGGAATATGACTTAATATACAGACTGGACGGCGTAGTCTGGGAAACATTCCCTTAGCTTCATACACAAACAAACTGATTTCATTTGTCCTCAAAAATATCAGACCATTTCTCTTCTGGCCAGTCAGTGGGATTTTTTGGCTAATGGTAACTTTCTTGACAATATCTTGACTTCACATGGATGTCTTAGTTTGTAGATCTTCTTCTTTATTTAACTGCTTTGTTCTGACGATACTCTTGGAATCAGTGCAATTGGCCCCGAATTTGGGGCGAGAGTTTTAAGCTAGAGATAATCACATTTTGGCTCTTGTTTGAATTCAATTCAAAAATACTTCAGTGAGCCCAATGTTGTTGTCACTCATATTAATTCAAGAGTTTTCAAATTGTATTTGTTTTTCTTTTCTTTTGTTACATTCTTCTTTCATTTAAAAGCTATTCATTGCTTAGAATTGCTTTAAATAATTATAATTTCTGACACTTATTTATATGTTTTCCTCTTGCCGGTCAACCTTTTAATTAAAGGCCGCTGCTTTTCTGAATAAACGTGGAAACAAACCATTTTACTCGCATTTTCAGAGAGAAGAGCACTACAGTATTTGCTGCCTTTGTCCTTAAATAAGGGCCACCACTGACTGAACTCAGCCCCGCCGTTATTTCCGATACGCACATTTCAATTAACAATTCAGCAGCAGTCGGTTTTTTTTGTTGTTTTTTTTTAAAGTACCCTACAAGTATTTACCATGAATAAATATAACCTGTGTCAATAACAGTGACTCATCATTCACAAATCAAACATTTTGGTTCACTCCCACATGAATAAATGTACAATGTTGCCTATTTGAGTGACAACCTAAGAAATCTTTTGCAAGTGCCCCCTCTCACTGCAAACAGGTGTTGCATTTTGCATGTAAGCCAGGCGTTTTGTTATGTATGAACGTATATTTGTGGCAAACATGTAAATGCGTATAAATCGGGCTTGTTCATGTCTGGCTGCACACGTTGTTCTGTGTCTTTCGCATTAAGACAAATGGAAAAGAAAGGAAAAGAAAAAAAAAAAAAACTCACAGTGACCTGTTTACATAACAGGGCACACAAGACTGTCAGAGCGGCTGACAGAGAGCCTGAAGGAGGTGGGCTGGAATGGTCCTGCTTTGTTCCTCTGTAGGCATGTTTGTCTGCGCATTTGTTCAAGCGTTCAGTTCTACATGAATGAATGGGAATACAAGAAAAAGAAAAAAAAAAAAAGGAAAATGTGTGTACGTCTGTGCTGTGCATGCACACAAGCTCGCAGATCACCTAATGAAGTCTTTGATGCATCCTCTGCTTCCTGCTCCGAGGCCTTTTCGAGCTGGCGCCGGCGCAGAAATGGGTGCTGCTAATTTTAGAATCTCTTGAATGTGTGACGAGATGTGCAAATGGGAGAGGTAGACAGGAAGACAAAAAAAAATAAAATACTGAAAGAGGATTTACCGGCGACGGAGTGATGGGTCTTTATCAGAGCTTATTGCGTCGTTTGTTCAGCCACAGTGTGGTAGAGTGTGGTTGCCAGAGGAACCGAAACGCTGAAAAACAGAGGCGGTATGGAAGAACAGAGATTAATGTAAAGGAACCGGGAAAGCTAGCAGGACTTTTCTTGAGGAAAACAGATTGGGAACCATGGTCAGGGTAACGGCAGAAACCATAAAGGACCAACAAAAAACAAGATGTTGAAATACAGAGGAGGATATAAAAACCAAGTGAATCTAATAAGGGGAATGCGGAACAGCTGAAAGAAAGTGGTAAGGATGGTAACTGAGAATACACTCAAGAAAGAGCCAAGTTAAATACAAAGTATATTCAAACTAAGGGGAAGAAACTAGCTACTCTAGCTAGACAATGTGGAGAATATTCCCTGTGATGCAGGTAACTTTCACCATGGCCATCTTTTCTGCACATTTATTACTAAACCGCTTCACTGCCAGGTCTTTCAGGAAGTGCCTTTTAAATCACAGAGTAATACTTTAAAAATAAGTAAAAAAAAAAAAAAAGAAATGCAAATAGGACTGGATGAGAATACAAGTTTATTTTGCCACCATGCAGAGTAAGAATGATTGTAAGCATGGTAAGAAAACAAATCAAAAGCCCATCTGTAAAGCGGACATGTCGGAGAACCGCGACATGTCCGGGGGAGATGGCCGCTCGCATTTGTTTTGTACTCTGAAATCAGATTTTGCAGTCACAAGTTGAACGATAATTCCCCTGAAGTTAAAATTGTGTTGGGAAAACTCGGACCAAATTCCAACAAGGTTTGATATCTAATATGACTGCATATATTTAGGTAAAAATTTAAAAAAAAAAAATATATATATATATATACATTTATATGACCTAATATGTTTCATGTGTATGTAACTGGATAGGATTAGCTGAAAGCAGAAACAAAATCGAATAGTCGGCACCAGAAAAACGAGTAAATGCTTCTAATGTTCCCAAATCCCTGACTTTCAACACAAGTTGAACGCAGTTAAAACATTTTCCTTAAAAATACGCAATTATTGTACCATTCATTATTATTGAGGGAATTTAAAATTGTGCAGTTGATTGACATCGCTAAGCCCCTCCTCCCCGGATCTGACTGGTGCGTTTCTTCAGACGCCAATAGCAGCACAGGGAGCAGATCGGTCTTTTCACAGACGATCTGCCTCATATTACACTGTCATTTAACATTTAACAAACACACATATACATATGTATATAAAAAAAAACATTTAAAAAAAAATAAAAGTTACAGACAGCAGTTGTAAGGAGTTTTATACATTTGAACCAGGGACGCCGACAGTTTAGAGTGGTGCCTCGTATCTGGACAGATTAAAATCTTAATTCTTCTTGAAGTTTCCTCAACAGGAAGACAAGTGGCAGCAGAAGTGTTTTACAGTGTATATCCTCTTGCGGCAGTCTCTGGGGCATGTCATTAAAGCAGCGGCGCTTCAGCAGCCCATTAACTCATCCTCGCACACCGAGCGGCGCCTCACTCCACAGAATATTTTTGATTGAATATCAATAATGTAACTGAGCAGCAGCAGATTTGTGTCCACGGAAACCAGTCCTTCCAGGGCTGGGGCCGGGCTTTGGTTTTAATATTCCCGTTTCCACTTCTTTGTGCCGAAGCCAGTATATCAGCGGAGTTTATGAAGCTCTAACGTGTCGTTTAAGCCTTGCAGGTGCTGCAGTTAGTTCGCTCCTGGAGAGTTCATTAATTCTTTATAGATCTTTCCGATAAATCTAATAAAGTCTGTCAATCTGTAGAGAAAAAAAAAAATAACCAGGCTTTATAAAATATGCCTCTTTATAACCTCATTGTTAATGAAAATATGTAATCCATTTGTCACACGACGTCTCTCTCTTTTTTTTTTTGCGTTCCCATTAGCGACTCTCACGTTTGCTTACTCCTAAACTCATTATGCTTCTGTTGAGCCTCATCTGTGGGGCTCGGCGTCTCCTCGTGCTCCCCGCGCTTCAGCTGAGCTGTGTCAGTGAGGCCCTCGCGACGCTGCTAAGGAGGAACCACGCGACAGAACTGGGTCAGAAACTAAAGACGAATGAATTATGTCACAAAGGAAACCTGGGCTGCCACGGGGAAGGAGCTCTTTTCGCTCGGGTCCTTTGCCTTAAGCAAATCTGTCCAACCTCGAGCTCCCGTAAATGTAGCCGTCGGGCGGTAATTGTCGGACGGGAGAGCCGCGGCCGCGTTGCAGTTCATCATGTTATCCACGGCGTTTAAATCAATGAGGCAGAGAGTGAGTGAGCGTCCCCTGTGAGCCCGTCGGTCCCCGTGGGCCGCCTCACACAAGATGACATCCTCACCAGGGATCTTGAGCCGACTCTTCCCCCGGGACAGCCTGCAAGAGTTTAGCACCGGCAGGGCGGCCGCCAACGCACACACGCATCAGTCTGTGAGCGGACAGATTTAAGCGTTCAAGCCTACACACGTACATACCGGAACAGATTGAGGGTCCAGATTTAGCAGCAACAAAAAAAAGTGATTTAGGTGCGGTGTTACTGTAGTGTATCATCATGCATAGTTTTGGTAATTTACATACACTTATCCTTGATAACATTGATGTCATGTTGGAAATAAATAAACCTTTTATTGTGGCTTTGTACTTTTTCCTTTCTTTCTTTTTTTTTAAGGAATGGTTTCATAAGGGTATATATAATTCACATATATATACAAGTAGAGCTTTGGGGGAAAAAATAAGAGCCCACAGCACTTGTTTTCTTTTAATTATTTGAGGTGTGAAAGCCCTGCATCTTTTTCATTATTTTGACCGTTTCTCATTACCTGCAAATAAATGCTAGATTTTTGCTTGGGATTTGGGAGACATGTTGTCAGTGTTTCATAGAATTAAAGCACAACGTTCATTTCACTCACACACACTTAAAAAATGTAAAATCAGAGAAACGGATCGTTTTTAATTGACTCTTGAGTTTTTACAGAGCTATATGTCAGTTTAATCAATAATATTTTTCTGAAATGTAACTAAGTATTAAAGACTTAAAGCTGCAGAATGTAACTTTGATAATAAAAAAAGTATTTATTTTATTATTTATTGAAACTGTCACTTATGTCATGACAGTATGATATGAGACAAACATTGTGGGAAGGAACTTGAGCTCCTCTTTGTGCTTCCAGTGCTAACTAGAAACAACCAATCAAAGTCAGGAGGCGGGTCTAAGCGCTGTCGATCACTATATTATATGATGCTGCTCATCCACCCCGATTTCCCCTTTGCTCTCTGCTACTTCAGCAAATCCTGTCATGAATGCTCAGGCTAGCTAGCATAGCCACCAATAACAATGGATAAATGTTGGAATAAATGTGAAAAGAAGAGTGATTATGTCACATGGTACTGTTTTTCCTTTTTAATGTAATTATTAATATAATAGTTTTTTATTGAGAGTTTGAAGTTGCGCAGATAATGTCGGTCTAAATAAGGTGAAATCAGAAAGCTCTTACGCCGTTTCCAAATGTAATGTTGCGTTAACGACAGACGGTTGGTGAAAGGCAGAGATCTAAAACCAAAATTGAGTTTGGTTCTGAATTATCACCATTTGTGCCACTTTGTCTTTCTGTGAGATTTTGCATCATTTATATCTTGCAGTGAGCGCGAATGATAAAACACGTTTCAAGGCAAATACAAGTGCCCACAGCTTTAAGTCGCACACACATTAAAACATGCACAAACGTGGTGCTTTGCAATTTTTTTCTTTCTTTCTCTTCTTTTTTTTTTTTTTTTGTGACAGTTTATGTGAAACCACCAGGCAATCTCTGGAACCTGGATTTGCATAAATCAGCGCCAAAGTTCTCATTAATATGAATGGAATAGCTTCCTACAATTACAGCCTTCCAAAGACAAACATCTTCTCCTGCAGAGTTAACTGTGGTCCAGGAGCCACGGTTCATCAATAATCACTGACTAAATGTGTATTTACATCGAGGTAATTTGGAAACTATGAAAATCCTTATATTATCTGAAATGGTCATTTGAGATGTAAAAGATATAAAAGCGTTCTGTCGTATTTCTAGAAAAAAGCAACTGCTCTCTCGGGTCTCGTTTCATCAGGTCTCTCCTTTATTCAACAGCTGCATTTGGCCAAGTGAATAGAAAATCAAATCTTAGTACTTGCTTTCAGAATACGCCAAGAGCCAATCTCTGTCTTCATTTTCTGCCGAAATAAAATCATCTTTTTTTCTTTTTTTTTTTTGACTCCTATACTAAAGCATTTTGAAATACAAAAGCTTCAATTGACAGATTGCCATTACGACAGGGCATTTGAAGCCACTGTATGAGAGGGTTCATTCTTTATCCCTGGCATTTATCTGCAATGAAGCATTTGTTTGCAAAGGCTCACGATTCCTTTCTGCCGATCATTTTCCAGCATGGAGAACCTTCGTCCAGCTTTAGTTCGACCCTGTCCTTAACGCCGGGGAGGCAATTTGACTGGGAGACAAAAGACAGAAACACTTTAGAATTTGAATCAGCTTTACATTAAAAATGCATAATCTCCAGAAGTTGAACATGTCAGCGCTTCATGAATCCTTTCCATGCAAGTAAATGTGACTTCAAAAGGGGCAGCATTCTGTGTTTTATGGCACCATCAAGAAACTGTTGCCTTCAATTGTTATAAAAATGCTGCGTAATATTAACTATGACTGAAAAAAAATCTCCCGCTCTTTCTGAAACTCCACCTTCGGGAAGTGGCCACAACGTGGCTCTTCTAAAAAACCCCTAATAATGTTTTCCTCAAAAGGTTAGCTTGCACAATGAGCTACACACATTCCCGCAGCTCCAACACGTGTTTGCTAATTGCTGCTGGCTAGTCTGAAGGAGCTGAGTGGGGGAGACTGGTGCTTGGTGAGGAAACCGCAGCTTATAGGAGGAGCTTCGTCCTCAGGGGCGGTGCTCGGCCCCACCCAGGGGTTTATTATTGTCTGTTTGTTTTGCAGCTGAATGGTTGCCAAAGGAAATTTAAGGATTTCTCAAACATGCATGAAAGAATCAAAGCAACAGTCCAGATACGTTTTTGAGGAGGGAATAACAGTACAGCATAAAGTAAAGCTCAAAAATGTTGATTTTTACACAGTACTGCCTCTTTAATCTCTGTCACAAGGAAACAATGCAAAGCATCGACTCCACTGGACCTCTGCAGGAATCCTGTTGTGTCTGGTTAACAGCAGATCTTTTATGTTCTGTACCTTTGCGAGGTGGAGCCTCTATTTAACGGGATTTGTTTCTCCAGCACATTCCACAGATCACAAATCTGGAAGTTGTGCTCCAGAAAGCGTTCCTTGACCATTCCTTTCTTTGTGCCATGGCTAATTAGACTGAAAAATAATCCGCAGCCACCAGGTGCTGCGTACACTTTCATCAAAGTGTACGCGTTGTGTCCGCTTAGGCTTGCTGATACATGTCGAAATACCATTCCTGTAATGACTAGACCCAAAGTGTGGCACCCTGATTGGTCTGTGCAACCTCGTGTGAAACAGAGCACACTTTTTCTATTCTGACACTTCTCTGTCAGAGCCAGCAGTAATTTCTTCAGTGGATGGGATTAGAAAAGCAGGCAGCACTGAACAAAACACGTGCTGATCTCTAATTTTCTCTCTCCGACCTGACCTCCGTGTGCTTCCTTTACTTTAGGTGAGAGAATGAGGGTGTGTGAAGTCACAGCTCACTGCAGAAAGGTTGACAAAGTGTGTCGCTTTGTGTGTGCGCGCGCGTGTGTGTGTGTGTTCCTAAGCTGTGCGTGCAAAGCTAGCAATGCCTGTGCGCTGGCTTAGTTATTAAAGTGAGACAGCCACAGTAGATCCTTCGCTGTATTACTCTCTGCAGCCGAATAAGCGCACGTCTTTTCCACCGAAACAATCTGGACTCATATTCACAAGGTTTAGGCCACCTGCTGCCTCAGTGTCACACGCTGAACCTGTGAATCCAGGTGAGACCTCAGCAATTTCAGCCCACAAGACTGCTTCGGCTAAGAGGGTTAGGTGCTGATGGGAGCAGTGACATTTATTTTTAAGAAGGAGAATTCACAGCGAATGACGGACGTCATTGAAGTTTTACCTTTCTACAATGTGCAGATTGCGTCTAATCTTCTAGGTTTTGTTCAAATTTGCTTGACTTGTGTTGTTTTTGTTTTTTTCCTAATGGCTTCAAAAGAACTTCTACTCCAGTCAACCAAATGTTACCTATGTTATGGGACTGGCAAAGGCTTGTTACGACCCCAACCACAGGTCTTTAACCCCAGGTACTGCTTGAGATAAGAGTCGGGTTCGCTGAATCTGAGGCTAAATTTCTTAACCAAAGGTCTTAAATTTCTTTAAGATTTTTTAAATCTTAAAATTTTAATTTTAAATTTTAAAGATTTAAATTTAAATCTTTACATTTCTTAACCAAATTTGGTTAATTTCTTAACCACTCACAAGCAACTGGAGACTCACTCCAGTTTCTTGTAAGTGAGTCTTTGCGTAAAGTAAGGATGTTCATGCGCGAAGAATCGAGTGGTAGATGAATGGACAGATTCGATCCTCTCATCCAGTAATGTGATTGCTAGAGAAGTAAATCTATTGTTACAATCATTCAACCTTAAGTCATTAGAATCAGATCCCGGACACAGTCTGGTTGGAAACAGTTTCCTCTGTAAAGTTCCTGTTTTTTCTTTTCGTTGGTGATTGGATGTGGAGGTTCATCATATGGGCCAAACTCAGAGCAGACGCGTCAACCAATTCATTGACGCGATGAACCTGATCTGGAAGTCAGTTTGGTGCAAATACTCAATATTTTATTTTGCCCAGATCCTGGGCAAAATCTGTTCCAGCTAACTAACAAAATGTCATCAGAAAAGTATACGACTACAAAAATATGTACAGTACGTTAAAAAAGACCCTGAAAAAGACCAAGATTGTTAAGCAGAACCACTGGAAGAAGGCACCTGAGCCAGTTCTGGGATGTGATCTGGTTATATCTTGAGTTGATCCATTTGGAGATTTTCCAGGATGTTCCATGAGGAGGAGCTCAATCCTGGCTGTAGAAAGTCTACATCCTTTTTTTGGCCTTGGCCAGAACATCCACTGATTTCAGTATTTTACTTCTGTGGCCGTTACCTCAGCAAAACAAAAAAAAACAAAACAATATCTAATACAATGGCTGGTTCATATTCTTCATTTTTGGTGGGTAGAAGTGTTACATTGCACCTTTTGACTGAATTGAGATACAAGTACATCAATAAATACAGCATGTGTAAATATTTTCTTTTTGAGCTCCAGGTGACAGGCTGCTATTCATCACTGTAAGCACCGCAGCACTTATCGAGATTAAGCAACGCCAGCCGAGGCGCCAGGCTCCGGATTCAAACGGGGCTTTGATGTTGGCGTGGATGCATGTACGGGGTTTATGAACTCTATCCGTGTTTGTGAAAATGCCGCCTTTATTTCTGCAAATCAGACAGGCAGTGTCGTAATGGCGGAGCGCTAAATGGCACTTTGCGCCGTCTGAATTAATAAACGTTTTCCAAGGCTTATAATTTGACCTTTTTTGTATTTAGCATTTTGATCCGGGCAAAACTGCAGCACACACACTCTACCGAAAAAAATATTGCCGCCTGCATTCTGAATAAAATGCTGCCTGTGCATAAATGTGAAAGAAGAACCTGTGCAACACGGTGAAATAAGATGACGCTCATAAAGTGAGGGAGTGGGGAGGTGAGTTACCCTGCAGATTACGACAGGAGGAATGTTGACCCGCCTCGGGTAAACACAGAGATTGGGACATTTGGTATTCACCTCATCAGTGCATTATGGAAATCATCACCTGTTATTGCTGTTTGCAGACATGGAGAGGGAATGTCTTTTTGCACCCACGAGAAAGCCTTGGTCAGGCATTCTCCTCCATTCTGTCATGCGATACAGAGAGCCTTCCTCTGCAGTAATTTAAAACAGAAACGTTCTCCCTAATTGTGTTTTCTCAACCTAGGCTTGACTAATGGCGCTATGTTTAAAATGTTGGCCTAACTCTGAGTGGTAAGTAGCTAGAGTGCATTTTCCTTACTATTTTTTTTTTTTAGATCAGACCCCGAAGTGTTGAGATTAATTTTCCTTTTGTGTTGTCAAACAGGTTCTGTTCCTCAGAGTGTATTGGACTTAATGTACTATTAGTGGCTGCAGTTCAGGAAACCTTCTAGTGCTGCAGAGCAGTGAGCTAAAGTATGTTTTAGCTCCATGTTTAATCATATCAATGTCTCCATAGAGGGATTATTTGTTTGTAAGCACAGCCTGCGCGCGCGCAACTCGGCTGCAGAAATATGCCGTGCCGGCCTTTGAGCGCTCGCCGGTTACCATGGTGACTTACATTTATCTTGCCGTTTTAACGTTAGCATTTTGACAGTAGGGTGTTGTCAGTCAGTGTTTGTCACAGCGTGATGATTTTAGTTATTCCACCGAGCTGACATTAGTGAATGAGAAGCGTCTTCATGACCCAAAAGCATTAAATGCAGCTGAGCCGATGAATGACGAGAGAAAATGGCACAAACATCACTTACGAGTGTTAATAAAGCAACTTTCCTCACGGTAAGGCAGTCAGCTTTCAGAGAAACCAACACGGAGAGCAACAACGGCACTGATGTAGGGTTTTCCTACAATGTACGATTTTATTCATGTATATAAAAAAGGAATTCATATTTAGCATGCGGAGGACAAATAAAATACATTTCTTCCTGTTTTTAGTCACAATTAGGAAATGAAGATGTAGCTGCATCCATCAAGGCAGGTGATAAACTAAGCCTTCAGGAATTAAAAGGGCAGCAGGTTGAACCGGAGCCAATGTGAGGTACAGTGATGATGTGCTAAAAATCTGACAACTAACACATAGTATACAGTAGAAGCAGTGTTTTCTACTGTAACACTGCTTTAAATGTCACCACTTTATCCCCGACCTCTCTGCTTCGTTTGTATTGAAAGTATTTGCTCGGACTGGGTTTAGTCTGGGGCGTTGGGACAAAGGAGTTCAATATTTAGGCGGTTCACACGTTTTCAGAGTTCACCTTTTTAATTTTTTTTTTGGCCTTTACCTTCCACGTCTGTCTGAAATAAAATCCCAATAATAAAAAAAAAAAACACCCCATCTCTTTGCTGTAACTTGACCAAATCCGACAAAGTCAGAGCGATTACTTTTTCAAGGTCTTCCAAAAGGAGAAATGGAAACTTCTCAATAAAGCACCCCAGCGATACCTGGGGTGCTTCATCAGATAATGGCATGAGAAGAAAATGTCTTACCTCTTGCAAAGAACCTGTTAACAATAAAACTTACAGCAATGGGATTCAGTGCCATATCAAATCAGCAGGATTTTGTATTATTTAAGTGCCGAAAGCATTTACATTACGGCTCTGCTTTTTGTGTGCCCACGCTTTACAGAATGGATAATTCCCTGTTGGCTTAAGCTGTGATTCATATTCAAAGTGCCTCATGGTGTGAGTCCCTCTCTTTAATTTCTTTAAAATGACATATTTTCAGTCAAACTGCTGGCGTTTTGTCTCAAAGCCCCCCCCCCTCGTCAGACGTCTGTCCCCCGCTGTGAGGATAGTAGCCCTCTCTCTCTCTCTTTTTCCCTTTTTTTTTTACTTCTGTCCATTCTGAATCACGCCAGCGTCTACCCCGAATGCTCAGACAATGGAAATATCTCAGTCCTCGCCTGTCAGTACAGCGGCTTCTGCAAACCAACACATTTTGCTCAAATTCCCGACTGGATCGGCGTCCATCGATGGCGCTTTTTTTTCTTTAATGCCGCTACGACTTTGCCTAAAGAGGCGTGCCATTTGTGTCTCTCCATTTTGTGCTGCTTCGACTTATCGATTAATGCTGTCAGAGTTCCTCCATTGATTGAGAAGCAGGAGCCTGTGAAGACGGGCAGCTGCAGTTTTTTTTTTGTGTGTGTTTTTTTTATTGCCACACCCTTGAGAATCTTTCCAGTAATTACTTTCCCTCCTTCTAAAAACGTGAAGGCGCGGTGGTAGAGCTGCTTGAGAGGTCGCACATCCCGGGAGCCGTTTCCCTCTGAACTCTGTGTTGTTTCTCATGCCAACTTTCTGAGTTATCCTCCATCTGAAGGTCTTTGAACAGACTGCAGATTTATTCTGTTCTGACCTTTTTTTGTCCAACTTCTGTGTTTCGACTCATCGAAACACAGAAGTTGAGTAAAATCAAAGACAAGCTGAGTAAAATCTAAAACAGAATTTTGGAACTTAAATTAAAATTTACCAAAAGGGGGGGGGAAGAAAAAGATCTGCAAGTCAATCTGGTTCTTGAATTTAAGAAGTAATTCTCCCCTCATTTTAATAATTGGTTGTGCCACTCTTGGCGGCCATCAGGCATCTGCCGAGCAATTCTTCTTGTTCTTCGTCTTGGCAGAATCGTGTGAACTAAACTGTCGGTGTCCCGTGGTTCGCCTGGAAGGTTTTCAAAGCGTCTCAATCAAAATAAAATTAAAAAAACGCTGCTCAATCCAAGAGCTCAATTTTGTGTTTCTGAGTCAGTCAGAGGTGAACCTGCTGCCTTGCAGTCCAACCCCAATGCGCTGAAACCCGACGGTCACGAAGTGGCGGTCGGGTTTCCTCATCGAGGATAACCTGCACGAGAAAGGAAAGCTCAAGGCTCCAAGTCATTAAGGTCTTGACGATGCAAAGCAAACCCGAAAGAGCCGCCGCACTGAAAAACTAAAAAAAAGTTTACTTGAAGCAACTTTTAAAAAAGGACTCTAACTTGCTACAGCTAATTTTATTAGTTTTGCTCAAGCTATAATGGTGAAATCATAATTAGAATAAAGCAACAAAAAAAAAAAAATAGCTGTAACAAAGCAGAGTACTTTTTTTTTTTTAAAGTTGCTTCAAAGAAACTTTTTTTTCAGTGCGCTGCCAAAATGATATTTGAAAGTAATTTAAAAAGTAAATAAATACATTTGTTAGTGTTACTTCAACTATATCTTCACTCAAAAAGCTGCACTTTTTTCTTGAGAGTTCACAGAATAATTTTCCAAAAATCTTGGGATTCATTAAGATGTGCTTTGGTCGTTTGACTTGGAATAAATGACCAAAAAAAAAGAAAAAAAAAAAAAAAAGAAAAGAAATCCTTCCAGCTGCACAGCATCCAAAATCAAAACAGAGGAATTAAAGAAAATAGAAATCAAAACGTAAGTAAGAGAACAACTCCAACATGCTGCCATCATGAGTGGCGTGACTCTGCAAAAGATGCAGCATAATACACGCCTTTGTACAATAAATATCTATAAATATTTTTTTTTCTAAGTGCCTTCACTGCATGCTACGCTTCCTCCCTCGGTTCTTCCTATTTTGTCTGATCTCCCTTTCTCCTCCGCCTGTTCTCTCTCTCTCTCTCTCTCTCTCCTCCTGGATTTCCTCTGTCCTCAGCTGCACCGTCGCCATGCGTTTTTCTCTCCAGGGGGGATTCCTCAGAAATGTTTAACTCTCTTTGAAATTCCTGCAGTGACTCAGCAGACGTGTCGGCCGATTTGAATAGCGCTCCGCTTTTGGCGTCAGTTTGTTGGCGATGATTAAGAAGACCTTCCTTTTGTTAGGACAAAGTTGGGCACATTTACAAACTCTGTGTTATTTTCTCGTGCTTTAATAGCTCAAGGCTTTATTTAAAAAAAATGTTAAAAATCTGGGCCAGAGAGGATGTTGGCATGAAAGCATCCACTGCTGCTCCATGCCTGATGTCCTGTGTTTCGCCTTTCTGTCTGTTCTTGTGAATGTTTTGAGACGCTGTGGAAAGAGCAGTGCATGCGACATACACACAGCTAAGATGTTGCGTTTTTGTAATTGTCCCAACTT
The DNA here is from genome assembly GCA_903067055.1 of Poeciliopsis paucimaculata. NCBI lineage: Eukaryota > Metazoa > Chordata > Actinopteri > Cyprinodontiformes > Poeciliidae > Poeciliopsis > Poeciliopsis paucimaculata. The sequence goes on from CAEGAD010019492.1 coordinate 82,726, forward strand.
CGTTGATTGAAATGTTCTTCTCTCCTCTCTGTGTGTTTGCATTGCAGAGCACAATAAGCATCGCCTATGCAAAAGCACGGAGTACATGAACCTTCATTTCAAAGTCAAATGGTTCCATAACGAGTACGTCCGCGATCTGCCGGCCTTCAAGGATGTTCCGCCTGAATATTCTCTGTAAGTGGTCATTTGCATAAGAAGGTATCCTCCACCTTCTGTAGAAATTAAATGCTGGCCTGGTTTCTAAATTTAGATCTCAGTTTGGTAGAAAAAACAAAAAAAAGAAGGTCGAATTTTATATGAAGTGGAACAAAATCTAGTCAAAGTTCCATGAATGGTCAAATTATTAGGAAAATAAAATGTATTAGATCATATTGAGCACATAAACATAGATTATCGTAATCATTTAATAAAGCTGGTTTGCGAGAATTTGAGGACAATAACATGCTAAAGAGTCTCATTTTGCCATCATTCATCAACCTGAACGGGACTGCGATCGGTACGACGGTTATTTCTGAGGTTTTTATGAAACCAAACCCCATGAGGTGGCAGCAGCTCTCATCGATCGATTACAGCAACAATCGGAGCTGCGTTCGGGTGCCGTGAGACGTTTACTGAAGCTCGTTAACTCCTGCGGTTTAGAGTAAGGATGCTAGAAATTCTCTATGAGACACCTGTGTGTCGTGTGTGTTGCACGATGACAAACATTCATGAACTACAGAAAGGAAAGGCTTAATTGAAGCAGTGGGAAGATGGATGAAGGTGTAAATGGAGTGACCGGTGGCTTTCATGAGGCTTTATGCTGATGAAACTAAAAACGATCCGAAATGAAATGAAAGTGAGGAGACAGCTGCCAAAGGTCCCTCTTGCCTCTGGAGCGTAAAATGGCAAAGACCACGACATTTCCTTGATGCGCTTCGTAAATATGAATAACAGCCTTATTGTTTTATTAAACAGAATAAAATCTGGTTTGAGTTCCTGAGTCGGGCGACTCACTAAGAGACCGAGGTCTGCAATCATAACATGTTCATCAGTTTGTACTTTGAAAGAAAGAAAACATACTTTTATATATCTGTAACATACTGACACTGTTTATGTTATCACGTGACCAATGTGGACATTGTAATAACATCACACGTTGTTGACATGTGAAAAATGCGTTCTGACGACTTACAGTGTCGTTGCATGAAAAAAGTTGTTGCAGGAACAATTAGCGTTTCATGTTGCAATATGACGTTGCTCTATATTTATTTTTTGCAGGGCCATTGTTATGCTTCTGTATTAGCGTCTTGTTCCTATAGCAACTTGTCTTTGAGAGAAAAACATGCATATAACGGTACAAAGAAATCTAAATAGTTTATTACAAAAACAATGACCTTTCTACCGTTCAACAGGATTATTATAATAATAATGATGATTTGATGTTGAACTAAAGTGAAGCGTTTTAAACATGGCCTAAAGGAGAAGTATTAAAAAGTGCAATAAAAAGAGCAAAATGGAAATTCTTCTTATTACCACAAGCTATCAAAAGAACCTCAATGTTGTTCTTTTATGCGGCACGAGAAGAAGATTTCAAAATTGTTCTAAATTAATTTCAGTTGCTCACCAGCGACTTTCGGCTCAAATGAGATGGAAATTCAAATCAGACTCCGAGTTTAGATCGAAGCTTTAATCATTCGTTGTGTTCGTGTGATCCGATTCGCTGCGGCAACGCCTTAAGCTCCGGGTTTTTGACGATGGGGCGCCGTTTGCGGCCGAGAAATATGTTCATTGTTCTGCGTGCGTAACCTTGTGCAGCAAAGCGAGGATGGCCGTGGTGTAAACACGTGTAGCGCAGTGAGGGAACGCCGCGCTCCCTCTACCGCTCTATCGGATTAATGATTCGCCCGCCTCGTCTCCAACGCCGTCACTCAAACGCCGAATTGATTCCACCGGAGGCTCAGCCTGCAGACCAGACACACACACACACACACGCACGCACGCACCCACACACACAACTCCACACCACGTGCTTCTCCTCCTCTCTCACCTTTCTCTGTCAACACACCTGTTTTATTTGTTCATTAGCTTTGCCTTAAGTGGCAGCTGTCTACAGACTGGGAGTAGATTTATCTCGAGGGAGCAAATTCAAGTCGAAGATATTACTGCACAATTACAGCACTACTAACATCGCTGTCGACCGTCCTGCTCCGTCATTATTGCTGTCTGAACCTGGATGCCTTAATCTCTCCACAATCTGATACCTCATACAAATCCAGAGGTGGGAGGAGTACCCAGAGATTACGGTCAAGTAACAATTGCACTACTTCAATATATTTAAAGTAAAAGTTGAACCAAAAAACAATCCATGTGAGAAGTTACTCAAGAAAGAGTAAAATAGTACATACATAGAAAGTATGTAAAAAATATATATATAGTTATGTGAAAATTTAGATATTTTAGAGATCAAAATAACAATTGTTAAATGAAATCAGGCAAAAGAGACACGTCTCCAAATATTTTATCAAAACTTTAACAAAACCTGCAGCTCTGTGTCTGGTGACTTTTTGTTGTTGTTTTTTTTTTTTTTTTTTTTTTTTTTAAAAAGCCTGTTCTTCCAACAGTGAAACTATTCATTGTGGGTTCAGTACCCAGAAATTCTTACTCAAATGAGAATAGTGACACTTCACAATAAAATTACTCAAAAGTACAGCATAGAGACAAGTACAAGTACTTTTCCCCAAAACTATTGCTCAAGTAAACGTAACCGAGTAATTCTGACTAGTTTCCCACCAAACTCTGTCCCGAGTCCCAGCAGGTTCTGTGAACCTCTACAAAAACCACACATGAATCTGTTTTTATTGGGGAGACGATCAACGTGACGAGATGCCGTTGTACCTCTCGTCGTGAGAATTCACAACAACATCCAGCCAGCTACGTGTCCTTCTTGCCTTGCAGGTGGTTCGAGCCCTTCGTCATTCAGTGGCTGGATGAGAACGAAGTCGTTGCCATGGATTTCCTCAACGGAGCACTTGAAAGAGACAAGAAAGACGGCGTGAGTACAGCACTGAATTATTTCTCAAGAAGAACGTTTTATTTTAATCCAGTTGTCTGGGCCACTTAACGTCGGCATCCTTAATATCCACGGCGGCCTCCCGAGACCGAATTTACATTTTGAGGAGAATGCAGGGGCAGTTTTTGGTAGGACAAAGGAAATTTTGCACAGTCAAGAAAGACCTCTCACCCTGAGACGTGACAGGACAGGAATACAAAAGAAATGCATCAATTAAAAATTGATACCAAGGAAGGAAGGAAGCGTGTTTTTCAGAGCAGAAGAGGCTTCTGGGGGACGTGACAGGAAATCTGCAGGAGTCGCATGGAGCTGCTGCGATAGACTGATGCATGACCACATTGCTGTACATTTCTATGCTTATTTATTCCGTTTTATTGAGATTAGTTGGAATCGGCTCTCTGTCTGATGCATTTAGACACACACAGAGCTTTTACAAGCTGCTCTTTTGAAGAGACAGCTTTATATTCATTGCTAAAGTTAAAATGTATTGAGTTTTTATGCTGAATAATGAAAACAGTTTGATAAGGTCACCCTAATGTGACCTTAATGAAGGCTTCAGAAAAAGCGGTGGGTAAATTCAGTCCTTAAGGTTCGGTGTGTTACATGATTTATGTGTTTCTCTATGTAAATACACTTTTTTTTTTTTTTTTTAAATGATCACACAATTAGTTGAAATTGGTGACAGACATAATCAAACCATTTAAATCGACGAAACTAGATATATACTGATCAGAATTAAACTATTCATGTTGTGAAGTCGTGACATAATGACAAATTTTAGCTTTAAGAACTAGAGCAAGAACATCAAAATGCTTTTTCTACTTTCTCAGTAAATAAAAATTTTTAACTCTTTTTACATTATTTTTTAAAACAGAAAAATTAAACTGGGATTCCTCACTAATGGATAGAGAGCAGTCAACATTACACAGCTCCGCACTTTAACAATATTCCACTGATATTTCAGAACAAAGAAAAAACAATTACAAAGTTGGCTTTGTAAACTGTTTTCAGCCTTTTCCTTCTTTTTTTCTTTCTTTTTTGTTTTGAGAGTGAGTAGCACAGCAGCGAAGCATTCATAGACCTGTCCATGAACCGTAAGACCTCCAAGACTTCAAGCATTTCCAGATACAACTAGTCCCACGGCGGATGAAAGTGGACGGGTAAAACAGGGCAACTTCACTGGAATAGCTGAAGCTTCCTCTCATCCACTGGTGTTTAACTATAAAGAGTTAGATCTACTGATGTGCTCTAAATAAAACACATCTCTCTGCGTCTCTAATTCCTTTTTAAGCACCTCGGCGATACTGAAAAGTCTTATTTCAGTCAGTTTCCATTCTAATGTTTGCTGTTCTCTGGTAGCACTTATACGTGTCGTGCGTTTAAAATTCGCAAAGCCTTCAGGATTTTCAGTGTTTCGATGACCAATCAGAGAGGGCGGATTGGAAAGTCGTCCGATTTCGATCACCAGTCGATTTTCTTTAGAAACACATCCAACCGTTTCCGGGACAACAGCCCATGAGAACCAGAGCTGCCATCTCCTTCAATGTGTAATGAGGTCGTTGATTCTCTGACTTCCTCATTTAGCGCACATGTTGTCTACTCCGGTATTTCGATTCACATACACTCAGAATTTGATTCACATTATTATCTTGTGTCAGTTTATACTTAATCTCTCCTGAATCATTTGCCTGCTTCTCTCTCTCCTGTCTGAACTCTGGCCGTCTCCCTCCCTCTGCTTCAGTTCCAGCAAACCTCGGAGCACGCCCTCTTCTCCTGCTCTGTGGTGGACGTGTTCACTCAGCTGAACCAGAGCTTTGAGATCATCAAGAAGCTGGAATGCCCAAACCCGCAGGCTCTGGCGCATTTCATGTGCCGTTTTGCGAAGGTCAGTTTCCCTTGCACGCTCCCCGTTCTGGTGCTGCTTGATGAAACCTTTCAGTTGAGGTGTTTGTCATTAGTCTGGGCGGATTTGTTTCGCGGACGTCTTTTTGTTTAATTGACTGCGTTTGCTGGCCTACTAACAGCCGAGCAAACAAACAGTAATTATAATATCCTTTCTACTCCTGCAGACTATCAACAAGGTTCTCTTGCAATATGCTGCAATCATTTCCAAGGAGTTTCCATTGCATTTGAACAAGGAGAACGTGGTAAGTGGATTCTCATTGCCTGCACCGAAGTTATTTTTGGGGGATGTCAAGTGCAAACCTACTAACACACACATGCACATATGAAAAAAATTGTTTTCTATAGTGTCCAGTAATGGTCTATGAAAGTGTTTTTAAGTATGACTCTTTGCGCAGAGCGTTGCTCCATCTCCCCTATAGCCGTTAACATCGTCTCTATTAAAGCAAACGAAACAACTCATTTCTCGCCCGTAGCCGACGAGGACGAGTCACTGGTACTTTCCCGGCCTATTGTTTAAAGTGACGGATGGCTAAACACACGGCTTTGTGAGTGGCCTAATTATTCACATTGGATTTTGAAGCTGAAAGGAGCGATAACAGGCGGCGAGGGAGCAGATGTTTTCGTTACAGTGCTGACGTTCTCATTACTACTGTCCCAGAGAAGAAAGTAAGGCGTGCCTTCCCTTGACAGGACTACAGTGACAGATGATGGGAGAAATAAAGGAACTGAGATGTGAGCGGACTGTTGTATTTGTATCCAATTAACCCGGCCGCAGGGCCAGGGAAAAGGTAATCACTGTCACTTGATAATCATAAACTTCAGTGTGTTTCAGAAGGATTTTAAGTGCCAAAGGAGCATGTTACTGTGAAGCAGAAGGAAAAATACATGTTTCTAAAGGTCTTACTAATCACATTTTTGAAAATTGTAGAATTTGAGGTCATCAAGAAGCTGGAATGCCCAAACCCACAGCTACAAATAGGCAAACACAGCAATGTTTAGCTATCTTTAGCTATGTTTTTAGCTAAACATAGCTAAAAGTATAGCTATGTTTTAAATCCAGTGCAACTTTCTGTCCTCCAGACCTCATTTAATGAGTAAACTGAGTCCATCTTTGCCTAATTTAAGCTCAATAAAAATGCTGGTGTTTTGTGGTGGACTTTCAGATTTAATAGAAAAAGTTGGGGAGAAACTTTAATCAGGGTTTGATTACAAATATTCCAATACAACTGCTAACCAACCAACCAAAAAAGAAAAAAAAGGAAAAAAACATAGCTGTCAAACTAAGCTGGCCAGCCACTTAGGAGGGGATTAATTAGAGGTCAATAGTAATTCAAGGGGAGCTTTTCAACTCAAATGGAACAATTCTGTTAAAAAGTGCAGACCCACGTGAAAGGATTGAAATAAATACATATTTTGTTGTGGAACTGCCTTGTCAAATTTCAATACGTTGCAGAAATAATGACAAGACTTTAAAATTGATCTCCACAAACTCTCTCTGTCCAATTTGACTGACCTTGATCTGCTTGAATGGTCAGACATTTCAGTCTTTCAGCACAGAAAAGTCTTAGAGACAAACCCCTCATTTGTGTTGGTTTATATAAGAAACTTCTAATAAAAAAGAATTCTAGTTTGTGGTTTTTGCAAATCTTTAAGTTCTGAATGTTTTTGCGAAGCGTTGCATGATCTCTAATGCATTTCTGTCCATTGTCTGCTAATATTGGTCAAAATGAGTTACTAGTTCTTGTTTACGACCCAGAAGGTAAAATAATCACTCTGCGGCCCAGGGATGCACCTCTCCACAGTTCCGATACTGATGTCAATATCTGACGTTTAGTATCGGCTGATACAGAAACTACAGAAACTGGACTGACTTTAAATGCTTCTTTTTAAAAACAGACATAAATGTACACTTAAATACACCAGTAGCTTCACAAGCTTGGTCAAACATGTAAAAACAGCACAACTTTAATTCGTTGGGACTATAAAAGCTAGTGCAAAATAAATAATAATAAAAAAAAAAACCCTAAATAAAAAATTGTTTTTTGTAAGGTGTTTTTTTTTTTACTTGTAGAAAAAAAAAAAAAAACTGCATCAAACCTTCTTTCAAATGGTTCAGGAAGTGCAATTAGGGATTCTAAATATAATGTAAAATAATAAAGCATTACGTCGCTCAGAGTAGATCGGTCCTTTTGGATAATGAATAATTAATTGGGCACATTGCCACAGATAGCCAAGTTATTTTTCAATATCGGGACCAATACAGATATTGATATCTGTATCTGTATGTGAACCTTGACATTGTCTGGCACTGGAATCATTTCTGAAAATGCAGATGTCAGGTTTGCTTTTAGATGACTTGAATTATGCTAAAGTACTGTTCCAAAGTGCTACTTAGGTTTAGCATATCTAATCGCCTCCACACAGGTATACGCTCATGAATCTAGTGAAGAGTCGTCCATCAGCAGCAGAGACACTGGTGGCTGTTTTGGGGGGGGTTTGAAAGACACCAATCATCCTTTTCCTGTGGGGCCAAGGATTATAGTATTAGTAGTATTCGTTTCTGAAATATTAATTAAGACATTTCGTGTTGCCTTCTGTTGTGTTTTCTTGTGAGCAGACAGCTCGCATAATATACGAGTCGGTGAGAGTCTCCAGATATATTCTGGGTGTCTGTAAAAAGTGGCGTGATTAATCTCTGTCATCTGTTAAACTTGTTGTGGAGCAGAGAAATCGATAGCGTCTGACACATTCAGTGCAGACATTTCTCTCCTCGTTGTGTTATGTATTGCGTTTCCCCGCTGACTTTTTGAGCACAGACTTTACTTCTTTGTATAGATGATGTGTCACGACGTGAAAGCTGATGGATTTCACGGTGGTTGCCCCTATCATTTTTCTTTTTGACTTTTTTTATTTTTTTATTTATTTTTTTAATTATCATTATTCTTGTGTTTCCAGTTATATTGGCTAATCATGGGCTCTCACACTATAACAATTCAATCACAACGGACGTCGGGAAAACTCTAATCACTTTCATTTTTACTGTTTTGCAGCCGTGCATAATCCTCAACAACATCCAGCAGCTTCGAGTCCAGCTGGAGAAGATGTTTGAGTCCATGGGCGGGAAGCAGGTCTGTGCATCTACATGTGTTGCTTGCGAATGTTTTCTGTTCCATATTTTGAAGTTGCTCCATTCCATGCCCGACAGCAGCGCTAGGTTCCGCGTAGCACCTCCGGGGCTGACGGGTTGTCTTCAGAAGTGTTTCACTTGAAAAATTCGAGCCAACCAATCTGAGATCCACGTCTGCAGTGTTGATTTTCACTTATATGCGAGTTATTAAAATTGATTTAATCCATCCTTGATGTCCTGATGACAGTCTGTTAGCTCTGCGCTTAATAATCTCCTCTGAGATGTTTTTTCCTCTGTCTCTAAACTTCCTCAAAGCCCCCAGCTACTACTACTCTGGATATTTTACAAATAATTTTTCACATTTTAAAATAAATAAATAAATAAATTTGCTCCAGAGAAATCCTATTATTAAAAAAAAAAAAAAAGTCAGATCTCTGTCATAGCAACTGGCAAAGTTGGCATTAAAAAAACAGAATTCATTCGTTGTTTCTAATATTTCCTGGACATTCAAGCCACACTAGGGTTGCCAGCTCTCTCGTCGTCGCCTGGACATCCTGCATAAAGGAGCAACTGATTCCATCTCGTATTTTGTCCCGTGTGTCGAAAGCCATTTTTTGATCCCGGTGGCGCTCTTACAGACTGCGGATCTGATTAGGCTGTGGTTACATAGCACGTCTCTGTCTTGTGCCAAATATGAGGATCGGCACATGATTCTTATCAGAAACATTGCAGATAAATATGCATGGCGAATATAAGAGGCAAATTACTATTTGATTGTTCAAAACGAGTCCATCCAGAAGCAAAAAAAAGTCAACAGGATAAGCCTGTCTGCAGGGATGCTCGCTGTCAGGAGTTTTTGATTATTATCAAAAACATTTAAAAAAAGACAAAGAACAGTAAATATAAAATAATGAACTAAATCATGATTGTGATTTGAATAATTATTTGTGTCCCTGCTGGCGGCTCGGTTTTGGGGGGATGATGTTTGTGTGTGTTTATAAATGGAGAACATATTGGACAACCCTCAGTGTCCTGCTCATCAAACTGGCAGCCATCTATGATGGTGAAGACATTTTGTGCGATTTACTCCTCTCGCGAAATCACTTTAGATTGTAAAGTATTTCTGAACTGACTTGAACTGAACCCAATTTACTTTGGGTAAATTTTTTTACAATCACAATAACAAACTTTGCTGGACGATAAATTGTTCCAGACGTTATTGCGATAAATGATAATATTGCTGTTTTGAGACCATTTTCAAGAAATATAATGGCACAAATAATAGTGCAAGAACATATGCGAAAAGGTCTGTAAACTTTAGATTTTAATGAACATTTAGGACTGTAACCGGGAGCCATTTTAAATATTCAGTCTATTCAAAACAAATAAACAAAACAACAAATAAAATGTTTGTGAACAAAATTGTCCTTCAAATAAGGGCCAGTTGAGACCAAAGCACCAAACTGAAGACTTTTATCTAGCAGTTTTTGGTAGAGAAAGAGAAAAAGACGAGACAAACGATAAATCAGGCCAATGGAAATTATTGAGTTTGTTTGAATTTATCATGCAATCAATCGATTTATTAATTATTGTGACAGGCCTGTGCTACAGTGTGTCTCTGGCTTAAAAAGAAAAGGAAAGAAAGAAAAGTTGGCAACCCTAGTTGACAAAAGAGAGAGAGAGAGAGAGAGAGAGAGAGAAAAAAAACAAAGAACTTTGGAAAATCTTTTGACAAATCTTCAAATCTCAGTTTTTCCCTCACTCAATGTTGTCACAAACACATTTGTAAAGTATCCATGTAGCTGTGGGTCTGAGTGACCCCGAAACCACCACTAACCCTCTGTTTATATCCCGTATTCGTCCACCTTGTTAGTAAGTGTTATGCTAAATCTCTAAATTCTGTGTTGCATTGTAAATCTGGGTGATCTTTTCTGCTCCCCTCCGGCGCCTCTCATTGCCCCTTCGCCAATCTGTCGGTGTTTCTAACCCTAAAATCTAGCCTGCCGTCCCCACGACCTCTTACAACTTCAGCTGCATGTGTCTCTGTAGTTTCTAACACCTGTCTCGCCTTGCATTTTGTCTCTTGTCGTTGTGTCCTCTGTTCCCCTCCGTCTCCTCTCTGTGCTCTCTCTCTCTGCCTCCAGGAGGAGGGGGTTGTCTCCTTCTGTAAGGTGTGTGCAATAGGACTCATCAACAGCCCTTCTTGCCATTTACCAAAATATTACGACTAAGCACTCCACCACACCCGACCCCTTGCCACCCCTCACGCTCCTATGCCTCTCACACTCCACAAGCAAGCATGTGCCACCAAGCATATGGAGCTGAAATTACCCATCACCCTTCTGGACAGGCTGCTTAAGCTCGCCATCCCCTGCTCTCTGGAGATACTGGCTCAAATCATTGGATCCCATCGTTATTTTAAGCTTTCTGCTTTTTATTTTTTTCTTCTTCTTGTTTTTTTTTTTCACCCCTCTGCCACTTTCCTCACTATGCTGGTTATTTTTGGATGTTGTTAGCCCCTCTCTCCGCCGTTAAAAAAAAGAAGGGAAGTAGTAGGCTGAACGAGTCGATGGCTGCGGTTTTTGTTCCTTCTTGTTCCTTTTCCGAGCTGCAGGCACAAGAGATTTAGACATTTTTTGGGGGGGGGTGGGGAGGAAGACGACTGTGTTTAATGAGCTTCTCACACACAAATTTCCCCAGATGTGCCCTCTGCAGACGACCTGCTGTTTTGCAGATCTAACCCCGGATCACCCAGACGGCATTATTTTCAAATGCATATCGACTGGGTTTAATCAATCCTGGATAAATGAGAGTCAATTAAATGAAACAATCAAAATGTAAAAATTGCCACTTCAGGACTTATTTCCACTTAATCTAAATGTTTGCAGATCTTACCCTCGATTGTTCACATGCCATTATTTTCAAATGCATATTGATAATATGCTTTTAGCAATACTGGATAAAATCATTTAAAGTAATTAAAAACAAGAACAAAAAAAAAAAAAGAAATAAAAATGACCACAGACAATGTCATTTCTGATAAGGAATAAATCAGAACACCCTGAATTTTGTTTCTAGTTAACAATCTAACTCTTTGCAGATCTAACCAATGATCCCTCATAAGCTCTCATTATTTTGTATTTATTTAAAGCACATTGACTCCACAAAATTTAATTTCACCTTCTGAAAGTCACATTTTGAACTCCAACTTACAACTAAGAACCGCAAAGTAAATTTTTGCTAAGCCTGCCTGGGAGTTTGCTCTTTTCAGATGTGAGTTTTCTCCTTGTAAATTTCACTATTCGTCACAGAATCGTTTTCTTTCTTTTTTACTATCAGTAATGAACTCGCAGACGTAAGAGCGCCAGTGTAATTACCGAGAGCCGTTATGAAATTGCTGCCAACGACAGAGATTTACAATAATCTCATGCAATGGATTCATCAGCGACTGATCTCCCCCGATTAGCATCGGACTTTATTTTGGGGCGTCCCCGCTGTTTGCGGATGTGCTTCTCCCGTCCTCGGTGAAATGGCCGTGCATAAAATCTTTCTTTGCTCGGCTCCGAGAGTCGCTTTGAGTCATCTGTGCGGTGGAATAACAGCCTGCCAGTGAGTAGATATTGGACTGTTGAAACAGGGAAAGCAAAGTGAGGCCGGGCAGCAGCTGATAGGCTGTCAGCCAGGGGAGTGTGTGTGCACTCCAGAGAGCCCTGCATGCCAGTCAGTGCCGATGGAAAGCAGCTACCATGGAGAAGCCAGGTGTTCCATGCATTGCAAACAGGATGTTTTCCTCATATTATTTATAATGAGGAGGGTTTTTTTTTTTTTGGTTTTGATTAATCAAGAAAGGTCTGTTCTTACGTAACTCGGTGCGAGAGATGACGTTCAAGAAATTTTATTTGTATATAACGTTAAAAAAAAGCTGATTTCCGTATCTGACTCCTCTGTAAAGTTGCTTATACTTGTGTTTTCATTGCTGCTTTCTAATCGACAACTAGAAGATGCGATTGGGAAAAGATGAACGCAAACTTTTGGTGGTTAAACTTTTAAAAACTATTTAGTTTTAATTAGCAAAAACACTAGCAACTTCTTTTTAGAGTAGATTCGGTTTAAATTGGTCACCATGCGCTTTTCCTGATGCTCTACATTATATTTAAGATACAATCATGTGGGAAAATGAGTGCTCAAAGCTGCATCTCCAGATTTTTTGAAAACATGGGTTAAACTCAAGGCCCGTGGGCCAATTCTGGTCCCCCACAGCTTTTTATATGGCCCTCTAGACGCCAAATGACGTCAATTAGTCCTTCCAGTTTTTCACAAATCTACAAAATTCACACAAAATCAACTTTTTTTTCTGATTTCTGCTCCCTCAGCCTTACCTGATGTCAAGCTATTAGTCCATGACTGATACGGCGATTCATAAAAATTCACATTTACCATCATGAAGATCATAAAAATTCTTTACAAATATTTCTAAAGTAGCACCACAAAATCTGATTTTGACTGCCAAAAAACCCCAAACAAATAAAAACAAAAACAAAATTCTGGATGAACTGATCAGTGTGAAAAGATGTTCATTATTTATTAATTTTAAGAAACACTTATTGAAACAAACAGCGATTTGTTTGTTGATATTTTAACAGTGGAATCAATTTTTTTATTGATACATTCTGGCACAACCGTCCCTTTAAGGACATTCAGAGTTTTGATATGGCGCAAAATGGAAAGAGTGTGACACCCCTTCTCCCCCTCATTTAAAATATTTGCATCTATTATTTTAATATTACTGGAGAAATTTAAGCAATTTAAATTAGCAATCAAAAATTAGGAAGAAAAATGCTGCAAAATTTACCTAAATCAATGGAATGGGATAAACGAGGGCATCCTCATATTTATTCCCAATGAATGAAAATGAGTAATACTTAAAGGTCAGTGACCTCAGGTGCACTTAATGGGAACAGTGTTAATTTGCCTATTTTATCCTTATGTTAAGTGAAAAGTGAACATTTTGAGCTAAAAAGAGCTTCGTAAATCTTTTTAAAGAACATTTTTCTTATACCTTTACAGTGCAAAGTCTTTTTATTTGGGAGCCAGAGGGGGGTTTTTGGAGTGTGGTGTTGCAGCCCCGCCTATCCCCCCACCTGTAGCTGCCAAAAAAGTCGGTCAGCTGGCTGACATTTCCATCCTGCAGAGGCTGTCGTCTGGTGAAATAGCACTCCAGAATCAAAGCATCATCTTCTCTTCTGAGGAGTTTAGAGGGGATTTGGTTTATGTCACAATTGGTTGTTATTTGGCAGCATTGAAGACACATTGTGACAGAAAGAAAGAAAAAAAAAACAGCAAGTTGAAAATCACAGTTCTTTAAGCCACCAAAATAAATATTAGAGCTCAAACTGGAGGCGAGTGATGGATTGTTTTGTTTTTTTTCATCTTTCCTTTACTCTTTTTGTCTTTACTATCACTTGAAAAGATGTTATCTGTTACTCAGCCAGTGAAATAACAGCCTAACCTCAATAGCCAATTTTCCGTGCGACAGAAAAATATCACACATTTACAGAGATATAAATCTGTCTTGTTCGCGGTGAAAATAAAGACATGTGTACAGAATCACAATGTCTGTGAAAACAGGTCTACATATGCGCTTCCCGGCACAGTCATTTGCCATTAGGAGTGTGTGAGATGAGCGGCTTCATGGCTGAGTTTATCGGCTCCGGTGTGCTGGTCATGCATGTGGCGCCGTGCTTTTACTTCATGTTAAGTATTCCGCACAAACACATTCACGTGTTTAATTCTCTCGACATAAATGCCAAATGAAGGCAAACATGAACACTTGTGGGGGCATCCATCATGTACATATGCTCAAATATGTTCACCGGCCACTTTATAGGTACGTCCAGCTGGTACCAGGTCAGTACCCTGCTTCATACACAACTGCCTTACGTTCTTTGCGACGTAGATTCAACTCGGTGTCATGATGGCATCATCCAGGTGCTGTAGATAAATAATGCTCTTTTCTATACCACCGCATCCCAAAGTGCGCTGTTATGTTGAGATCTGGTGACCTTACGAGACCTTGGAGTACAGTGAAGTCATTTTCATGTTCAAGAAACCAGTTTGAAGTCAATCTAGTTTATTTGTACAGAACATTTCAGCAACAAGGCAGTTCAAAGTGCTTTACATCTTAAACTCCCCAAAATAAAAGGAAATAAAAAACACCATACTAACTTTGCTATTGTAACTGGACCATGGTGCATTATCCTGCTGGAAGTAGCCATCAGAAGATTGGGTACATTGTAGCGATAAATGAATGGACTTGGGCAGTCACAATACTTATGTACCGAGGAGCCCTGCCTATTTGTATATTTGGAGACTCACCTATTTGCAGATTTTTCTATGAAACGCAGCTGTAAGTTATTCATGGAAATGTTTTTCTTCAGAGCGCTCACCTAATATTTGTGAAAAATACTTGATATCCTTTTGCAAAACACCCAATTTTCCTCGATTGGCCGTAGCCCCAAGAGCAGAGTAAAGCGACGGATATTCTCTGCGGATGTTAGCTTTTAGTGCCAAGATGCTTTCCACTGGACGTGTCAATGCATGTAAAGGTATATTTGGTGTTTGAACTATTAATAGTTCAATATATGTGTTTTTAGAGGCAGTCTCGATTATTCATGTACTGCGGTCCCTAACGTCCCTTAAGTGCCTCTATGTTGTACATTTAGAGATTGTACTACTTTGGTGGTTATTTGAGCTCATGTTACCTTTCTATAATCTTAAACCAGTCTAACCATTCTCCTCTTACATCAGCAAGACCTTCTTGTCTACATAACTCCCATTTATTGTATATTGTCTCTTTCCTTGATCATTTCCTGTTAACCTGAGATAGATGTGTCCTCTGTAGTAGATCAGTAGTTTCTGAGATACTCCAGACCAATTAATCTGGCACCAACATCAACACCATGTTCAAAGTCACTTCAATTTCCTTTTCTTTCTCGCTTTTGATGCTCACTTTGAATATCACCAAGTCACCTTCAACAAATGTTGAAGGTGACTTGGTGACCTTCAACACCAAGTTGAAATGCTTTGAGTTGCTGCCATGTCTTTGACTAAATCACTGTATTTGCAAGCAATTTGCCTGGTTCACCTGATAAAGTGGCCGGTGGGCGTATGTATCCTGGACATGCCATGCATGGGCATTCAAATGATTTGTTGAAATTTTGGTAACGTTTTTACTGTCAGATTATTTAAAGCATACTCTAAGCTCAGTTTTGTTCTGTGTTTAAATAGTAGCTAACTGTTCACTGCCCTTCATTACATCCATAGTATACCTCAATGCAATTGACTTTTTGGTTTTTTCTGTATTCCCTGAGACATAGCGAGTTGTAACTCATGTAGCAGTCCACGTAAATGTCCCTGTAGCTAGCTCCCTCGCTGCTGTCACCATGTGTTCTGACTCGGCAAGCAGTCCTAATTACAGCGCTCTTAGGTGAGCTGTACATTGGTATTCAGAATACAATGGGAGGCAGAAGGAGCGAGGAGCCACCGGCGAGTACCTCCCTCCACTCCCCCTAAAACAACCCCATCACAATAGAGACATCCTCCTGAGACACAGGGCTCTAGTAAGTGTGGACTACTATATGTAGTGCGTAGATGTAGTGACTGTCTGTCTCTCTCTGCACTGACAGCTGGATGCAGAGGCCAGTGATCTGCTAAAGGAGCTGCAGAATAAACTCAACACAGTCCTGGATGAGCTCAGCGGGGTGTTTGGCTCCAGGTGGGTACTGGTGTGACTCAAAACTCCACGTGTGCGAGTCTGTAACAAATCCTTTGTGGTCTGTCGATGCATCCATATTTTGTCCCAATGAAGGGGAAATTATGCCATGAGGGTGGTTTTTTTTCATTGTCAGTCTCAAAATTTAATTGGCTCAAGCTTATGCTTTGTGAGCACAGCAAGTCGCAAAACATTTCAGCGTGAAGAAAAGACGCCTCCTCTCTGAAAACCTCTTTTGTTGAGCTAATGGGAACAGCGGGACTCAGAAAGTACCTACTCAAACATTGACTGCTTCAACTGAGATAAAGATAAATCCATAAAAAAAACTCTTGTTGTGTGCACAGCTTTAAACCTGTAATCGAGGACTGTGTGAAGCAGATGAACCAGGAGCTGGTCCAGATGAAAGGGCCAATTAAAGGGAGCAATCCTGCCATGGATGCAGAAACCGTCTTACGGCCTCTTATGGACCTTCTGGATAAGAAGTGAGTACCTGGTGAAGGCGTGATGATAGAAACAGTCGCAGGCATTTTATTTGTCAACTTATGTGTCCTCTGGAAAATTAATCAAGAGTAGCCAAAGAATGATTTTGTTTATCACATTCTTGAGCAAGATGCAGTGAAGGTGGATTTAATTGTTACTCATAACATAAAATGATGATCACCTTTTTTGTCAAACAATCCTGAAGCGTGTAGATACGTACTCCATTTGGCCCATAAAGGCGAGCTGTGGTTTCTGGCTCTAAGGTGTTAGCAGAAGGTATCTTAAGTGCTCTATTTTCTTAAGTAAAACCACCATTAATGTTCAATTAGACGGAAATTCAACAAATTTGGAGGCCCCCATGTACTTTATGTGAAATGCCGAAATTGGTTCTCATTCGATGTAGACACGTGACAAAAATTGCGTCATTTTGTTTGTAGAGAGGCATATGCCTGCCGAACTCGACACCAGCCCCGGGTCAAACTGTTTTGACGGAGCTCCAACGTGATTGGTCAGACGTTTGTTGCAAATGTGCTCCGATGGTAACGCTGGTATTTTGCTTTAACCAGTCCGCTTCTAGTATCCGGTATATCCGGAATCAAAAGTATGGATACTTTTAATTCTTCACTAAATAACTTGTAGAATAACAAGACTGGTAAATGTTTAACAACTGCTGGATGAAAACTGTAACGTTGTTCTCCCACAGCTGATCTGCGCCGTTGTATAAAAGTTGTCTGCAAAAGTCCCCAACATCCCCAGAGCATGTGACTGCACGTCAACTGTTCAGCTTCAGATGAAATATGTGGGAGCCTTTAGTCAACACCTACATTTTATTGTTTTGCTTCTCAAACCATTCCTGCTTGGGCAGATTGCCCCAGTTAAGAGAGTCCCCAGCCACATGGTCTGAAGCATTGCTTGTGGCTGGGGTAATTGGTACATGTCTCAATAAGGCCCATAGCTTCCCAATCGCCGAAAGCATCAAAAAACCTTTGCTGGCTTCCCTGTCTCCTTCTAACACATTAACATATCGCTCTACCTGTCAGTTGTCATGATGTGATACTTGAATGGTGTCGATTTGTGTCGTTTGAAAGAGAAAACGTCTCCAAAGAAAGGGAGACATTCTAATGAGAAAGTCTATCAATTCAACTCTTAGAGCTGTATTTACTTCTAGGGTTTTCTTAACATGCAATCTTAAAAGAAGAAAGAAAAAAAAATGCCAGAGCTGAGCCTGGAGAATCATTCTCCTCCATTTTTCAAAGCAACATAGAGGCCAATGGGGTATTATGAGAAATCCTCTTAATGATATGGAAATAGAAAATCCTTCCTGCCGATTCTGAGACCCTGCTCGCACAAAGGGGTGAGATTAAAGCACAAAGCCCCAGCTTTTATTCTCAGCCACAGGTGTTTTCACTTTTTATGAATATTATACATTAAGACGTCATTACTTGAAGCCTTCAGCTGTGTTAGATCTGGTAAAGACACGTGCTGAAGGTGTTGACCAAATCGCCTTTCTTCCTGCTACTTCCCAGTTTGATGTTGTTCGCCAAGATCTGTGAGAAGACCGTGCTAAAGAGAGTCCTCAAAGAGCTCTGGAAAATAGTTCTGAACACCATCGAGAGAACAATCGTTCTGCCTCCGCTTAGTGACCAGAGCGTGAGTCGATTACCTTTTAAATCTTATCCTCACATTCACTTGTACCTTATTCTTGTTGCCATTTATCAGCAACATTGCTGGGTTTTAGAAGTTTAGCTCACTAACAAGTTTGACTTTCACATTAGCACTGTTGCTAAAATGATTATATCTGCATGGAATCCACAATTTTTGCTCCATCTCAGTAAAAATTGCAGGTACAAGTCATGCATGAGTCGAATTCATATCTGTTTTTATGTGGCGCTCATATAAACAAAGCAGCCAAACTGTAAACACAGACTGTAATGATAGCTTGAAGCAACACATTCAGTTAAATTCTAAATAAAATGTTTAATTACGACTTTTTACCAAAAAATAAAAAAATAAAAATAATAATCTTAGAATTTAACCATTATGGAGCATTAGATTTAAAAACGGATATGCATGACTTAAGGCAAAAAATATATATATATATAATAATTTTAATGGATAATAATATAGCCCAAAAGAGCTTTATACAGCAATGGAACATTGTGGGTTCACTAATCATTCAAGCATATGAAAAGATTTTCTAATATTTCCTATTTAAGATTAAATAATATCAGTTTATATGTTGTTTTTTTTATTTCTGGTATTGGTTCTAATGCTTTTGTGTCACCTTTGCTTCTCAGTTTGCCATACAAAGCTACTGAATTACCAGCGCTACTTTAACATTCAAACATTTCATTTATCGATGTTGATTTTATGTTCCTCTCTTGCCTTTCTTAGTCTGTTCACCAAATCAGTCTCATATGACTATTCTTTCTTGTACTCATAAAAACATGTTTGTGTGTTCAGCAACAAGGAGCTCAGATGATCTTTAGTGCTGCCAAGGACCTGGGACAGCTGTCCAAACTGAAGGTAATTCAGTAATGATCCTATAACAGATGTTTCTATGTTTCACGATTCAGACAGTTCATGATTCAAAGCTCATGTTCGACCTCGGGTCGAATCTGCATTTTAACCGCTTATACACACATTCGACCATCATGTATCACGGATCTAACATGGATGTTGCTCGGCAACGTCTCAGTTATTATAGATTTGGGTTTTACTGTAAATCAACTGCAGCTAAGACACCAGAAATTCCGGATTATTATTTAGAATATTTATTATTGTTCAATATTGTAGATTATAATAGGTTAACATGTAGTCATTAGATGTGCAGTATATACTGGCTTTACTGTACCTACTGCATGTCTTATATTTCATTTTAAAAAATAGTATAACTAGTACTATTTTTTTTTTAAAAACCTCTCGCATCCTGAATGTGTATCTTTTAAATTGATATTGACTTTTCTCTAACATTTAGAGTCAGGCTCATGCAAAACTTTATGGACTGTCCGTATTCTTTGGACGCGGCTAAAATTTGACCGAGCATTGTGGCGGTGATTACTTCAGTGCTTCAGTTTCTCCGTCCGCCTATTTCATAAAACATTTATCGCGTTCTGGTGGTTGTGCAGCGTAAGGACTACCGACACCTGGGAAATAAAGTGGTGCCAGAACTTATTTACTGCAGTCAATTCGAAGGTCAGGAAAGCTCCAATTAGAATCGACGAAAACATTTTTCATGATTAAAATAGATTTTTAGCACTCTGATGCAAGACGGCGAGGGGTGAAGTTTATCACTCAGCAGTGCAAATGATAGTTATTACCATTACGGCAGGAAGCATCTCGAAGCTGAGAGTGTATGAATGTGATGTTGTTTTCCTCCTCGCTGCTCTGCTGCCATTCCCCTCGCTTCGATGTCCCTCCAGGAGCATGTCATCCGAGAGGATACCAGAAGTCTGACGCCTCGCCAATGTGCCGCCATGGACCTTGTGCTTCCCACAATCAAGGTAAGTTTTCTGCTGAGTTAAAAGAGAAAAAAGCATGGTGAAAGTCTGAAGATGACCTTTAAAAAGCAGCAAATTAGATGCAAAAAGATATGCAAATGAGTCAATCAGAATTATAGATGCAAGTAGCAGTTAATGTTTGTGTAAAGCCTCAGATCCTAAATGAATACATCCATCTAAAGGATGTAATAAAAACCTTCACAGTGACGGATCTCCGCAACTTCTAATAATGGAGAAAAAAAAAAAAAGAAGCAATTGCAACACCGGGTGGAAGGCAGATTGAAGGCTCAGCTCTATCGAGATAAAAAAGAAAGCTGTGGTGAAGTGCTCGCTGCATCGTGAAAACTAATTGATTTTTACCGTCACCATAGAAACTACCTGCAGGTTTAGATCAGTCACGTTGGTGGGACTCCTCGTATGTTTTTTTTTCCTCGCCAAATGAGAACGGGATCTCAGCTCTGGCAAATTAACGAGAACGATCTGATCACATAAATATCTTCAGGGGCTGCATTATGCAATGTGACGCTGCATCCAGTGCAAAATAGAAAGGATTCAATTAATTGAAAAAGAAAAATAAACTGTTGTGAATACTGAAGCTTACATATACTGTAAAACTACACATAATGTTCATGGTATAATGAGACCAACCTCATGAAAATATTATGTTTGGTGGAAAAACAACAACAACAAAGAAGCATAAACCAAGTTGCCCACACACACTTTCATTCTCCCAGTGATTATGGTCACTGGCAATATTTCATCCAGACTGACCTTTAAACCTGAAAAAAAAAAAAAAACTAATAGGGGGTAAAATGAATGAATGCACTCATAAAAGGCTCTATATGTGGCCCATTTAACAGCGACTCAATAATTCCTCCTTTATCCCCCTCTTTGAACTGTGACCTGAGAGTTGTTGTGGAGAAACGCTGACTCGGCTTTGAACTCCATCACCTGCAACGCTGGACGTTCGTGCGCGTCACTTTAATGGCTATTTCAGGTCGACCAGACATTTTTTATTTATTTATTTTTTTAAACTGTTCAACCTCTAGTTATCTCAACCTTTTAATCTAGGTTAACCACTTTCTTCTATATATGTGGGTGTTCATGGAATATAAGCAATTTCATTGGGTTTCAGTGTGTCACTTTGTACTGCCCCCTAGTGGTTCAAAGTCACATAGTCACCAATTAACAACTGAATAATTTCTTGCCAGTCCTTCTCCATGATGAATTAATAAGTTGTCAAACTGTTAGCTTAACATTTAGAGGTGTTAATTTTATGTTGGAAAGCAATAGAAAATGAAGCCTAGGCGCAAATTCAAACTGGAAGACTCTTTAGCCACACCCGCAGCTCCTAATCAGCGCACGCCACGCATCACCCTCGACCAATCAACGCCGGACCAAGCCACGTCACGTCCTATCATCGTTCAAGCTCCAGCTGATAAAGAATCTCCATCCAAGGACCCCTTCGCTTTTCAGCCGAGCTCATCCCGTCCATCCACACGCCTCAACTTCTCAGCCAGCTGTCTCACCAGCTCCTTTTTCCTCGTGATTCTTCGTCCTTACACTTCTAACTCCCGTCATAAAAGCTGCTTAGCCGCGTCCTCGGCCCCTTTCTTTTCCCCCAGACGTTCCGGGGTCATAAGAAAATTTCTCCTGGCCTTGATCATTCCAAGCAGCTTCTCCCGCCGCTCTCTCGCCTGACTGGGATCCATCGTCTCCCGCTCCTTCGCCACCTACTCCACGGTCCGTCTCTGGCAAGCGGACGCACAATCCCACCGTCTACATCCCCGGGCAGCCTTGCTTCGCCTCCGGTCCTGGCTGGGCCCGCCAAGGTCTCGCCGCACCGATCTACGTTGCCGTTCCCTCTCAGCGTATCGTTCATCATCACCGCCATTTCATCGCCTCGCCTCTCCACTGGTTCTCCGCTCTGGTTCAGCCTCGTCAACAGCTTCTCTCTCCCTGTATGGCCGCTGTCAGCCCGCTCATCAGCACCTCCCATGGATTCCTCACGCCACGCCCGCCTCGGGCTTCCGGGGTAAGATGTACCTTCACATGCCTCATTCATGTTTCGCAACGCTAAGAAACGCAGAGGCGTTCAATTAGTCCGTCCCCTTCCCAAACTAACAGGTCCTATTCATACGCGCCACTCAGGCTGCGTTCTAATGCTTCAGGGCTTTTATCAGATCGAACACCTAGATAATTTAATAAATAGTAGCTTCCCTCTTAGCGTGAGCCAGGTGGACCATCAACCTATTTTTCACAGCGTTTCACACTCAGTAGTAGCCTCCGTCTCCTTCGTCATCAAGCCCCAATGTATTACCTCGAGCTTTATTACGCCCCACACCGGACCTCCTGCTCCTTTTCCTCGTCTCTCTCAGTAAAGCGGCCACGTCGATTCTCGTTTATTCGCCAGAAGGATTATTCATTCATAGAAACAGCAGACGCATGCGCACCCAGTTACAGAAGAGCAGGGCAGTCTGACGTCCACGGGTCGTCATGGTTACCGCATTTATTTCTCCGCTTCCTTATTGGTTAACTCGTCTGAGTTTGCGCACTCGTTGTCTTTAACTGCGTGACAACATAAGCCACGCCACCTTTGAGTCTCCCGAATGAGATGTTGGATTAATCCTAATGACCCATTAGAATTAAATGCAGGCAAGAAGATAAATAATTATTGAAATAAATTAAATACATGAAGAAAAATAAATGAATAATAATAATAAAAAACCCTGCCATTTAGTATACTGCAAAGCTGTGTAGATTATACCATTGGCCTAATCGTGACTCTTGCCTCAGCTGCTCAGCGACATGTGCTGCAGAACAGTTCCATGAAGCTGGCTAACAACCCCTCCATGGGTCATCGGTAAAAGCCAGCTCGAGCTTTTACCATCACAAGTCACTAATTATCTTGCCAATTTTAAGCGCCAAAGGCCATTATCCAATCATCGTTCCTCATAAATTTTCGTTTCCAGTCCTATTCATTACTTTTTGAGGCAACTTTACATGTGTTTGACTTAAAGGAATCTTCCCCAGTTTCCATGCATGGTGGCTGATCGCTGTTTCATGCTTCATCCCCATGTGCAGTACTGAGCAAACCAGAAGACCTGAATGGTCTGGCATTGCTAATTAATCAGGTCTTTAATAAAACATCCCCTTTTCTTAGCTTACCCTATTATTTCTATGTTAATTTGATACAATATGGGCTCCTTCTCTTCCCATATCTGTCATCCGTCACTTTAGCAGTTACAACGGTTCAATCCGTCGTCGGCATGTTTTAAGCTGTTTTTTCTTCCGAGATGCCTTTTGCAATATGAACACTGTGACGCTTGCGCTGGGTCTACACCTGTGCGGCAGCAATGGAGATACGCTGCTGCTGTGCAGGCATGTATTAGAATCACGGCAACTAACAGCAAACGCAAAGAACTTTGCAGTTTTTTCCCTGAGCCGAGTCGAGTAAAGCGTCAGATACAGGTAATGCTAGCTAACAGATGACTAGCTAACAATACAGCACCTTAAGCTCATAAAAAGTTACATGTTGGCTACTCATGTTGTTGCATATGTCCAGCTACATAGATTCATCGTGCCACACCTCCCTCCCCTGCTAATGTCCGGAGACAGGGCTGTTCTCAGCTAACAAGCAAACCGTCCCATATTCTGATATTACAAGCTCACGTCCAATCTGGCACGCCTAAGTTTTTTTTTCTAAGATCTAAGATCGTCCAAAATCAGTATGGTTTTTTTTTTTTTCCTCAACAAGCCGTTCTGTCATTTCCTGGTCTACTCAGCCTATTCTCTAACTTGATCAGTATTTTACGAAATCTGTTCCACTGCTGTAACCCATTTCCCGAGGGGTCGCTCTCCGCAATAAGTCATTGTGCCTGAACCTTTACGCCGAATCTCCCCTATCCACGTCACGTCATCAATTGGCATCAATCGAGTTCTTCTCTACTTATTACAGCCCAGGTCGTTTTAACACCTTTGCTGACAAGATATCTCTCTCTGTCTTCGTTCAGTCCACTTTAACTAATGGACTACATCACCCATTTCTAATCTCATGTCACGCACTTTAATTTTATTCCCTATTCTTTTCTCAGTTTCTCATCCTTATTTATCTTTAGCCTTAGCTCTTATTTCCTTTGCTCATCTATTGTTCCAAGCCCCTTATCCTTGCTACATTGAGGTTAGAATCTATATATGACGTCTTTCAGCCTTTTAAATCACATTCATCCAGTCTTCAGGTATTCTCTCGGACAGTTACATCAACAGCTTCGTTCATTTTCTCCATCCTCTCCTTATAATTATACGTATCCTCCCCTGTTCGCATCTTCCCTCAGTGCCAGATGAGCACTGCGCAATTGACTGGTGGTGGTTGGTCAACCTCATGCTAATGCATGCTCTTATCAGCTATGTTATGCATATTTTTCCCTTTTGTCTTTCATACCCTTATCGTTGGGTTTCATTCCAGAATGTTCTCACCTCTCGCCCACTTCCTCTATCGTCACCCTACGAGTTTAATCCCATCCCAAGCATCTCATCTCCAGTAGCAGGGCGTTATCTTCCCACTTTCTAGTCCGTTGCCTCTTGTATCCTTTTCTCGCTATCTCAGTAACGCTCAGCTGGCCTCTTTCCACCAGCTAAAACTTTGTTTCATAGCATTTCCACATCACCTCAGCCTTCATCTACCAGCATTTTACCATCCCTCGCCCCGTAACGTCCCGAGCTGGCCTTCATCTACCAGCATTTTATCATCCCTCGCCCCGTAAAGTCCCCAGCTGGCCTTCATCTACCAGCATTTTACCATCCCTCGCCCTGTAACGTCCCAGCTGGCCTTCATCTACCAGCATTTTACCATCCCTCGCCCTGTAACGTCCCAGCTGGCCTTCATCTACCATCATTTTACCATCCCTCGCCCTGTAACGTCATCCCTCGCCTTGTAACGTCCCAGCTGGCCTTCATCTACCAGCATTTTACCATCCCTCGCCCCGTAAAGTCCCCAGCTGGCCTTCATCTACCAGC
>CAEGAD010019496.1:0-27880 GCA_903067055.1 Poeciliopsis paucimaculata
AGCTGCTCGGGCCTAATAATAAGAAACAGTACAAAAACAATAGGCCTTCGCAGCGCTTAGCTGCTCGGGCCTAATAATAATAAACAGTACAAAAACAATAGGCCTTTGCAGCGCTTAGCTGCTCGGGCCTAATAATAATAAGAAACATTAGAAGAACAATAGGCCTTCGCAGCGCTTAGCTGCTCGGGCCTAATAATAAGAAACAGTACAAAAACAATAGGCCTTCGCAGCGCTTAGCTGCTCGGGCCTAATTATCTTCCAAATTTAACTTGGTGCTCTGCTCAATGTTCCTTAACAAATGTGTGGTGTAAAAAAATAAACAAAAAAAACATTTCCAGACATAAAAATTTCAAAATAAACTGACCTATATTCACCATTTTGTTAATATACAGTGTTGAAACACTAAGATTTTCAATGTGAATCTTTCTTGATTTATTCCAGATCGCTGTAAAAATTATTGAAAAGCACCTGTTCAAGAAAAGAAATTGCAATTTTATTTGGAAAATACTGACAGACTTGGTAACCGTTAGTCTTTTGTATTTGCCGTTGAATACAGAAGTACAATTGAAAATTAGGGTAAAAGATTGTTTTCTATAAACATTCTTCAACGTTTTTCTTAATTTCATAAATGTTATTGTCACTAAGCATATGTGCTGTTCATTTGTCATCAATCAAGCTGTGTGATTATTTCAGTATGTTTAGAAGAAATACTGAAATATTTCCTAATGTTGTTCCTAATGTTATAAATAGAAACTATACAATGCAGTGCAAAAGCTGAGGTTATTTGATCAAATTCAAGCAAAATTTTGTCATGTTCAAAAACGAGGTATTGATCTAAAACCTGTACAAATGCCCTTGTCGACAAGTTATGGATTTTTTTTTGTATGTGTATTTTAATCAACAATTAGCACTTGTTCTATCTCTCCATCTGAGATGACATGTTATTTTTGATACCACAAAAGCAACAGTGTTATCTTTTATAGTAGCTTACTGATGTATACAAGGTTATATTTAATCTGAAAGTTTGTTTTAAAAGTTAGGTGATTCTATTGGCCATGTTATTTGGATTAGCAAAACAAATGTTTTGTTTGGTTTTTTTTTTTGTAGTATTTTGCTAATAAAATGTTACTTTACCCATTACTTTTCTGTTATGGTTTTCAATATGTTAATTAAGCTTGTTTTTCATTTGAACAGATCTCTAAGCTGTAGTCTAAATGTATTAAAAAACAGTTATCCCTGATAATAACCAAAAGTATATAAACTGCTCAATTTGAAGAAAGTTATAAAAACCCTAAAAAATGTTCTCATTATGTTTTTTGGAATTTAGCAAATACAATTTTGTTAATTTTAACTAACTTGAAACAAGAAAAGTTCGGGTGGTGTGGTGGAAAAGCACCACCCATGTATGGATGCCTCAGTCCTGATTGTGGACATCACAATCAGGACATATGAAGGTAAGGTTCGAGTCCTGGCCTGATGACCTGTGTTGCGCAGTTTCCTCTCTCTTATTACTCACTTTACTGTCTGACCACTCTCAAAGGAAGAGCAAATAAAACCCTAAAAAACAGAAAAGGTTTTGTTTTATGTAACTTCAGACAGTGAGGGAAAAAAGTTGCATATGACTTTCCCAACTGTTCCCAAATATCTGTTATCAACTGTACTATGCAAACACTTGGTAAATAAAATAATGAAGTTCATTTGTATTTCACAGAAAACAGGTTAATAAATTCATGACATCCTTTTTGCTGTGCTGCCATTTTGATCACATCTCAAACATATATTGTCAATATCTTTAACAGAACAGCCTGTGTTTGAAGAAAAATACATTTTTCATAAAGTAGCAAACTCATTTTTTAAAATAAATTACATTTGGCTACATAACTGATCATAGAACAATAATTAACTTTGCATCAGCATTGTTCCTTCAAATAACTGTGAAAGCAAAACAAACTATGGATTGGGAAATAAAAACATTGTATGTTTTACTTTTATCAGCAAGTAAAACATACAGCGATGATCTGGCTTGAAGACCAGATCATTGCAGAACTCTACATTTAAAATATAACAACTATACACTTCCACGTTCTAGCAGAATGACATCTAAAGTGTTGTTTGTTTGCACACAAAATGTCTTTAATTAGATGCACTGCAGGAAGACCTATGTAGAGGGCAACTATCAGACATTGCAAAAACTATCCAACGGTATGATCGAGATAAACAGCAACATATTTTAAATTCTTTTTATGCGCACTGAAAGTTGAACTAAAATATGAAGGATTTTTTTGTTGTTTAAAGACAGTCTGAAGTAAAGCTTAATTATGTCATCCAACTCTGACACTTTGTAGCTTTTCATTTTAAGAAGGGAACAAGTCTTTAGCAGGAAGGCCTTTTTTTGAACAGTTTGTTTCAGCAGAAGTTTAAGGTGGAAATTCTGTCTCCATAATTTTCCAACGTTACTGCGACTTGGTAACCTTTCAAAAGGATTCGTCCAACTGCCTTCCATTTTTCAGCAGTAAAGTCATGGCGGATGAATGGCACTTTCACTGTTTTACCAAGGGTGCATCCTTCATAGAATTCATTCCAGAAGCAAATGAGTACATATCCCAGTATTCCTGAGCCAGTGCCTGCTTCTTCTGTGTTGTCTGGAAGTATGCGTTTTACATTAGTGTTTTTCTCATAATCTCGTCATCAGAGAAAGCAGTAATAAGGTCATGTAAAGTGTCAGCATAGCGAACAGTGATCATTATTGCATCTTCTGGACTTGCTGGACTGGGGGGAACAACAAAACCCTCATAGTTTAATGTGTCGTCTGTATCTTCCTCAGCATCAAGAATGGGACCAAAAATAATTTCTGAATCATCAAAGTTCTGAACTATGTTGGACTTCAACAGAATTACTCCTGACTTCCACCACCTGCAATGGATTAATTTCACTGCTACCGCTTTCCAAGACAAATGTGACTTAAGATGTGTCACTGTTATCTTCTTCTGCATCTTTTGGTTTTGTTGTAATGTAGAAGCGCAACATTGACAGTCTCACTGCTTCATACATTTTGCCAATAGTTAGGCCGGTGTCTTCAGTAAGAAGGTTCTGTTTAAAGTCCCAAACCTCAAACTCTAAATCTGTTTCAGGTCACTTAGGAGATGTGCCATCAGGGAAAAAAAGTGTCTTTCCTTCTTGAAGAATGTCTTTTAATCCAGCATCATTGGCCTGAATTTTTGTAGTGCCACCTCCCTGCTTTGCTCTCATCTGTTTGGTAGTTTTTCCATCACTATGTATCCATCCAATCTCAACGTTTTGTGTTCCTTTTGGCTTCTTTTTCTGTCTTGTACTTTCATGTGTCGTGGTCTCCTTTGGACTTTCCTTTCTGTTCTTCATTTCTTCATGAAGCTTTTGAAGAAGTCCTTGTTTTCTTTTTGACAATGGCTGTTTGCTTTTGCAGTAGTTGAAAACAGCAATTCTGTCTCCATATGAAGGTAAGTAGTTTTCAAGTGTCGCATCGTCCATGAGACCTACGACATCACAGTCAATCTGCACACAAACAGACGAGAAAGGACAATTATTTACTCTGCAAATCAATGTCAAAGTTACCTTTAAGATTGTACCCTTAGGTTCCTACTTAAAGCGATTTACTGTTTGGGGAGAATTACAATCATAGCAGCAGTAAACATTCAGTCCTCTATTTTGCTGAAAAAGAGGAAGGACTGGATTGGTTAGCATGCAAGTATAAAAACAGATTCATAAATATACAGTCTACTTAAGGTAAAAGGTATTGTGCATAAAAACACACCAGGAAATATTAACAGTTCCTTTTTTATTACAAAAATTGAATATCACATTAAGTTTGATTTAGTCAAATGAAGCCTATCATTTCTGCACCTGAGCGATAAATGTGATGATAGTTTAGTTCAGGGATTGAGATGTAATTTCAGTTCTGAGCTGACTCATCACACAGTGCAGAAAAATGATTTTGTGATTATCATAATGTAACTTTTTCCAATGCCTTAACACAAACATATGTTATACATAGATAAAATAGCACAGATAGGCACATTAGTTGGTGTTGGTAAATATGATGAAGGCATCCTACGATCAGATCTACAGCCAGCCGCAGATTGGTGGCTGTGTGGCATTTTCCTTTTAAATATATGCATATATAAACGTTTACGTCACTTTATACTATAGTTTCTGTCCTCCACTGAACTAAAAGTTACACAGTTTAACACAGCAGACATTATTTAGAAGGTGGCTGAAAAGGAGGAAGGACTGGATTGGTTACAATGAAACCTTAGTTTCATTGTAAAACATTCAAACATAAGAACAATAAAATAAACGCACCAAACACTTAGGGTACAATTCCAGCAACCAGCTGTTACATCCTTTAAACATCTGTGTGATTTAACATTGTGAATCACGCTTATTCCTATAACCGCGTCAGCTAACAAACATGCTAATAACTAGCCATAACTGGCTTTAGACACCAAACTATATCATTTGATTTACTCACTTTTGTTCTTCCATTAGTGCAATGGACGCTTCTGGGACTCCTCTGGTACGTAGAAAGTCTCTTAAATCAGACATTTTTCTCCAGAACATTGGCTGTCTGCCACAACTCGCGTCTGTGGTTCTGAAGCTGGTTGCAGGCTGGCACCCATCAGGCAGAATTCTGACTTTTTCTCTTGGATTTCTGAGATTTTTTTCTTCTGGGTCACTGAAAAAAAAAATTACTTTCTTTTTTTTTCAGTGGCCCTAATCCTCTTCCATAGGGAACACTGTGCACTAAATAATAAAATATAATTTAACGACGCTTCGAGGCAGATAGATTTTAATAATCGAGATGCTCGAATCACTTGAGGAATCGTTTCAGCTCTAACTCAAATACAAATATTCAGGCTTATTCACCTCTGGGTGGCACTATGGTAGAAAATGTGCATTCCAGATTAGAAGTTGAAAACTGCAAGTCCCCTTAACAAAATTGAGGTGGGCAATGTTTTCTAGAAAGATTGTCCAACAAATGAACCACTGTGCAAAAGTTGTCCATCAGGTGCTGTGGTGGCATAGGGGTTTAGCACAACCCACGTATGGAGGCCTTAGTCCTTGACGTGGCCGTTGCAGGTTCGACTCCTGGCCCCGGTGACATTTGCCGCATATCTTCCCCTCTCTCTGTCTCCTCTTTCCTGTCAACCTACATTTAAAAAAAGAAAAATGGGCCACTAGAGCCAACAAAATCCTCAGAGAAAAAAAAATTGCAAGAAAAAAGTTCAGGATTTTTTTTCAGCATTAAATTGCATTAGAGAAAACCAGTCTCTCCCCCCAGGATACAGTCTGAGCCAACTAAAACGTAGCAAAATACACACTACTTTTTTCCCCCCCAATTACAACATAATAGCTACAAATGAAGTTACAAATTAAATTGCCCATACTTGACATTATGAAAATAAAAAATAAACAATTTCCTTCATTCTGCCAACTAAACACAAAACTGACCATCTCTAGCTAGTGGTTGGTGTGGGGGTGTATTTACAAATAACTTTCAAATTTTAACTGACTTTCAAACAATAAATCAAACTTTTACATTGAGGTCTGTTAAAGTTTTATTTGTTTTGTGCATTTAAAGAAGGGTGTACACAGGTACAAAACCCTGGAATGAAATGGCTTAATTACTTCCTTTTTGTGTAGATCAGTTCTCCAGAATCCTGCTATTGACCTAATTCTTCTATTCAGGTGGTGCAGCAGAAGCACATCTAAATGTTTCAGGGCAGTGGCTCTCCAGGACTGGAGTTTCACACCTATACTCCAGAAGGACCATCTCTGATTATGAGTGGACGTGACTTTACAAACAAAAAATGTCACAAGAAAATTTATAAGGAATAAAAGTCAAATTTCTTCTCCTCTAACCTGAGAATAAGAACCTTTAAGAATCTTTATTTTCAAACAAAAAATTTAAATTTCAAAATTTAATGTTTTCCTGTAATGACTTTCAAAACCAATTCCTGTGCATTTTGTGACCGATATTCAGATAACAAAAGACCCTTTTCAATTGCAGAATTGATATTTAGTATTAGAAATATCTTTCTAATATTTTTAGAAATATTTTTAAAACTATCTTGTACAAGAAATGCACTCCACTTTTAAGTTTTGATGTAATAAAATTTGGTCTAATTGGATGAAGAGTCGACTTATTAACAATTACATTTTCTGGCTAATGTTTTTTTTTTAATTATTATTCACAAATGCCGCTTACTAAAAATCACCCCATTTTAAAATTTTATTTAAGGAAATAATTTTATTTAAGGAAGTACCGTATTTTCCGGACAATAAGTCAGTTTTTTTGATAGTTTGGTCAGGGGTGCGACTTATACTCCGGAGCGACTTATGTGTGAAATTAACACATTATTATATCATATCACACTAAACCGCAAGAGGGCGCTCTAGGCCTGTGTCGATAACACAGGCCTAGAGCGCCCTCTAGCTTCTACATCTAATCCAGATGTAGAAGCTACATCTGGATTTAGCAGAGTTGTTTACAACTCCTTGGGCTGTCACCTTAGCGTGTTGGAGGGGTCTGAGTGCCCCAATGATCCTACGAGTGCTCCCCCCTACCCCTGGTAGGGTCACCCTACCAGGGGCCTGTCACCCAAGGCAGACAGGTCCTAAGTGAGGGACCAGACAAAGTGCAGACCCAAGACCCTGATGACGACAAACATTTGGACCTCGTGTTCCCTTGCCCGGACGTGGGTTACCGGGGCCCCACTCTGGAGCCAGGCCTGGAGGAAGGACATGATGGCGAGCGCCCGGTGGCCGGGCTTTTACCCATGGCTGGGCTTCCATGGGTCAAAGAGGAAACATGGGTCCCCCCTCCCGTGGGCCCTCCACCCGTGGAGAGGGGCCAAAGGGGTCGGGTGCAATGTGAGATGGGTGGCAGCCGAGGGAGGGGGCCCTGGCGGTCTGATCCTCAGTTGCAGAAGCTGGCTCTTGGGACATGGAATGTCACCTCTCTGGTGGGGAAGGAGCTGGAGTTTGTACGTGAGGCTGAGAGGTTCCAGCTAGAAATAGTTGGTCTCACCTCGACGTACAGCTCTGGTTTTGGAACCAGTCTCCTTGAAAGGGGCTGAACATACTTCCACTCTGGAGTTGCCTGCGGTGAGAGGCGTCAGGCAGGAGTGGGCATACTTGTTGCTCCCCATCTCAGCGCCTGGATGTTGGAGTTTACCACGGTGAACAAGAGGGTAGCCTCCCTCCGCCTATTGGTGGGGGGATGGGTTCTGACTGTTGTTTGTGCTTGCAGGCCAAACAACAGTTCAGATTACCCACCCTTCTTGGAGTCCTTAGAAGGGGTACTGGAGAGTGCCCCACCTGGGGACTCCCTCGTTCTGCTGGGGGACTTCAATGCTCACGTGGGCAATGACAGTGAGACCTGGAGGGGCGTGGTTGGGAGGAACGCTCCCCCCGATCTGAACTCGAGTGGTATTCTGTTGTTGGACTTCTGTGCTCATCACGGATTGTCCATAACGAACACCATGTTCAGGCATAAGGGTGTCCATATGTGCACTTGGCACCAGGACACCCCAGGCCGCAGTTCGATCAATTTTTGTCATCGTTTCATCGGAACTGCGGCCATATGTCTTGAACACTCGGGTGAAGAGAGGTGCAGAGCTGTCCACTGACCACTACCTGGTGGTGAGTTGACTCCAGTGGTGGGGGAGGATGCCGGTCATACCTGGCAGGCCTAAAAGGGTTTGGAGGGTCTGCTGGGAACGTCTGGCAGAATCCCCTGTGAGACGGAGCTTTTAACTCCCATCTCCGGCAGAACTTCGAACACGTCTCGAGGAAGGTGGGGGACATTGAGTCTGAGTTTACCATGTTCCGTACCTCCATTGTCGAGGCGGCTGTGGCCACAAGTTTGTCGGTGCCTGTCGTGGCGGCAACCCTCGAACCTCAGTGAGGGATGCTGTCAGGCTGAAGAAGAGTCCTATCGGGCCTTTTTGCCCTCTGGGACTCCGGAAGCAGCTAACGGGTACTGGCGGGCGAAATGGCATGCGGCTCAGGTGGTTGCTGAGGCAAAAACTCGGGTGTGGGAGGAGTTTGGAGAGGCCATGGAAAAAGATTTCCGCACGGCTTCGAGGCGATTCTGGTCCACCATCCCGCGTCTCAGGAGGGGGAAGAGTGCAGCACCAACACTGTTTACAATTGGGATGGTGTGCTGTTGACCTCGACTCGGGACGTTGTGGGCCAGTGGGCGGAATACTTCGAAGACCTCCTCGACATGCTTTGCATTGAGGAAGCTGAGCCTGGGGACTCTGGGTCGGGCTCTCCAATCTCTGGGGATGAGGTCGCTGAGGTGGTTAAAAAGCTCCTTGGTAGCAGGGCCCCGGGGGTGGATGAGATTTGCCTGGAGTTCCTTACAGCTCTGGATGTTGTAGGGTTGTGTTGGCTGACGCGACTCTGCAAAATCGCATGGACATTGGGGGCAGTACCCCTGGATTGGCAGACTGGGGAGGTGGTCCCCCTGTTCAAATAGGGGGACCGAAGGGTGTGCTACAATTGTAGAGGGATCACACTCTACAGCCTCCCTGGCAAGGTCTATTCAGGGGTCCTGGAGAGGAGGGTCCGTCGGATAGTCGAACCTCGGATTCAGGAAGAGCAGTGTGGTTTTCGTCCTGGTTGTGGAACACTGGACCAGCTCTGCACCCTCAGCAGGGTCCTTGAGGGTGCATGGGAGTTCACCCAACCGGGCCACATATGTTTTGTGGACATGGAGAAGGTGTTCAACCGTGTCCCTCGGGGTGCCCTGTGGGGGGTTCTCCGGGAGTATGGGGTACTGGGCCCTTTGATACGGGCTGTCAGGTCCCTGTATGACTGGTGTCGGAGTCTGGTCCGCATTGCCAGCAGTAAGTCGGGCTTGTTTCCGGTGAGGGTTGGACTCCGCCAGGGCTGCCCTTTGTCACCGATTCTGTTCATTACTTCTATAGACTGAATTTCTAGCTGCAGCCAAGGTGTTGAGGGGATCCGTTTTGGTGGCCTTAGGATCGCATCTCTGGTTTTTGCGGATGATATAGTCCTGTTGGCTTCCTCGGGACATGATCTGCAGCTCTCACTGGAGCGGTTCGCAGCCGAGTGTGAAGCGGCCAGGATGAGGATCAGTGCCTCCAAGTCCGAGGCCATGGTCTTGAGCCAGAAAAGTGGAGGAGTTCAAGTATCTTGTTCACGAATGAGGGAAGAAGGTCCCTGTATGACAGGCGGCTTGGTGCAGCGTCTGCCGTTGTGAAGAGAGAGCTGAGCCAAACAGCGAAGCCCTCGATTTACCGGTCGATCTACGTTCCTACCCTCATCTATGGTCATGAGCTTGGGGTCATGACCGAAAAAACGAGATCTCGGATACAACCGGCCGTAATGGGTTTTCTCCATAAGGTGGCTGGGCTCTCCCTTAGAGATGGGGTGAAAAGCTCAGTCATCCGGGAGGGACGCAGAGTAGAGCCGCTGCTCCTTCACGTCGAGAGGAGCCAGTTGAGGTGGCTCAGGCATCTGGTAAGCGGAAGAAGATGGACAGATGGATGTTTACAAGCGACTCCGAAGATTAAGATTTAGTGATCTGGAGTGACACGGATGGTTTGGTAAACTTGTTAGTATGTTATTTATGCTATAGTTATCTGAATAACTCTTATTATGTTATGCTAACATACCAGGCACGTTCTCAGTTCGCTGTGTAATGTGACGTTAGCACACCGTGTTATTATTTAGCCTGTTTTTGCCTCTATTCTACTTTTAGAATACTATTTTTAGACATGTCATCTTGCATTTCAAGATGACATGTCTGTTCTTGGTGTTGGATATTATCAAATAGATTTCCCCCAAAAATGCGACTTATTCTCTGGTGCGACTTATAGTCTGGAAAATATGGTACTTAAACTTTGCAACAATACAAAAGCCCAATTGAAATTCCTCTTGGATTTATAAAGAATTCTTTTACTTTTCTCACTATTCTTTTTTTCTGCTCAGTTTATCAAACTTTGTTACTGATGTGTGTCTTGACATACTATTTGTTTTTTAATTTCTTAAAAAAAACATTGAAATATTCCTGCCTTTATTTTTTTTAAATCACTTGCAGCAATAAATTGCGGATAATATACCCTGCCAAAGTCCACCTAAATATGTTCCTAGCCAAATTGCTGATCTAGGGCCCAAAAAGGGTCGGGACAAAAGACAGATCCTGAGAACTGGGACACACTATGCAGCAGTGATGGGAATTTCAGCTCGTTTCAGAGAGTCTGCTCTTGTGGCGCTGCTCCCAAAAAAAGAGCTGGCTCTTCTAGCTTCAAAATGGCTCCAAGTTCATAATCATCTGCAGACACATATATTTATTTATTTTGGCAAGTAGGAATGTTTTATCTAATAAATTCTTTTCTTTGCTATATGAGAAGTCTTATACTTCCTTCATTTTATGTATTTATGTTAAGAAAACAGACAATCTTACTTTTATATATTATATTAATCAAACCTTATATTTTTGACAAACACAAATGAACTATAGTAAGGTAACTTTTGTACATGCCACTTTTTGAAATGAAGCCTAGGTGCAAATTCAAACTGGAAGACTCTTCTAACCCCACCTGCATCAGCCAACCGGTGCATCCTGCTCATCACCGTTGATTAATCAAAGCTGGTCCAAGACACATCACGTCCAATCACCGCCCAAGTCCCAACTGATAAGGACCATCATCCATGGCGTCTTCCGCTTTCCAGCAGAGCTCAACCCACCTCCACCCCTTCACCTCCACTCGCTCGGCTATCCGGCCGCATCCTTCACCGCCTCCATCACCAGTGTCTGGTTCCGGGGGGATGATGTTCCTTTCAACATACGGAATGCTCATCCGAGCCCATCGCAAAGTTTGTGATAATCGATGTCCTCAGCCAGGGCCCGACCGCCAAAGACTCTAATTTGTATGTCAATAAACTCTTCTAATGATTTCCCTTTTCTCCGTCTGAGTCTCTCCAGATTGAAATGCAACAACAACATTTAAACAGTCTTTGTTCAATTATATGTATTTTATTTTATTTATTTTTTGACAATAAAAAGTTTTATACATAAGGATTTACAAGGTCCTGTAAAATTGATCAAACTGACCGAATTACTGCTTGAGGTCAATATGAGCCAATAAAAGGACCCTGGTCTTCCTGCTGTGTTAGGGAATACTTCACCGTATTTATGTCTTCATCTTCTAATGGCTTTTATCCTTTTTCTTTTTTCAAAGGTATCAGATCCACACAGGCCTGCAACATTCTATTATTCGAGCCACCCAGCCCAACTGCCTGCCTTTGGAGAATATCACACTCCCCCAGAAGCTCAAAGAAGCAGGCTACTCCACCCACATGGTGGGGAAGTGGCACCTGGGCTTTTACAAACGTGGCTGTCTTCCCACCCAACGAGGTTTCGACACTTTCTTCGGATCCTTGCTTGGAAGCGGCGATTATTACAGTCACTACAAATGCGAAGGCCCCGGCATGTGCGGCTATGATCTTTATGAAGGGGAAGAGGCCGCTTGGGAACAGGACCGTGGTTTGTACTCTACCGTGATGTTCACTCGAAAGGCTGTCGGCATCTTGGCCAGTCACGATCCCCACAAGCAACCCTTATTTCTTTACTTGGCCTACCAGGCGGTTCATTCCCCACTGCAAGTTCCTGCTCGCTATCTCGAGCGCTACAAGGGAATTCCAAACCCACATCGCCGAAAATATGCTGCCATGGTTTCCTGTCTTGATGAAGCCATTCACAATCTGACCTTAGCCCTGAAACACTTTGGTTACTATGACAACACAGTTATAGTGTACTCCACAGACAAT
This sequence comes from Poeciliopsis paucimaculata, assembly GCA_903067055.1. NCBI lineage: Eukaryota > Metazoa > Chordata > Actinopteri > Cyprinodontiformes > Poeciliidae > Poeciliopsis > Poeciliopsis paucimaculata. The sequence goes on from CAEGAD010019496.1 coordinate 11,842, forward strand.
GGGGGCCAGCCATTAGCCGGTGGAAGTAACTGGCCCTTGAGGGGGAGTAAAGCCACCTACTGGGAGGGGGGCATCAGGGGAGTAGGTTTTGTTCACAGTCCCCTGTTAGTCAAAAAAGGGTCAAAATGTCAAACTTTGGTCCACATAACTGACTGGTTTCCTACTCTGGTGACTTTGGGGGGAGGCACCTTAGATGAAGATCAAAACCTAGATGGATACGATGTTTGGGAGGCTATTAGTGAAGGTCGTCCATCACCTCGCCTAGATATTTTACATAACATCGACCCAATTTACATTAAAGCCAAGAATGGCTCTTGGAAGGCAGGATATGGATTGTGGAACACCGCTATCCAAGCTGCACTCCGAGTTGGCCACTGGAAGCTACTGACAGGTGTACCAGGCTACAGTGACTGGGTGCCACCACAAACATTCTCCAACCAACGACTAACCACTCGCCACCATAATGAACGTGTGCGTTGGGACAGGGGTAAATCCATCTGGCTATTCAACATCACAGCAGATCCTTATGAGCGAGTAGACTTGTCTCAACAATACCCACACATAGTAAAGAAGATGCTGATGCGGCTGGTGCAGTACAACAAGACCGCTGTGCCAGTGCGCTACCCTGCAAAAGACCTGCGCTCCAACCCACAGTACAACGGAGGAGTTTGGGGACCTTGGTACAAGGATGAGAAGCAGGAGCGGGATGAGGAGAAGAGATATAATAACTTGTTTACAAACCATCTTGGTAAAAGAAGGTGGAAAAATAAATCAAGGAATGTAAAGTTAAAACGCAAAGCAGAACATTAGCTTGAAGGATTCATGAAGAAATCTCAGACTGCTTTTACTCAGGTATTAACACTTCTTGTTTTAGAACATTTTAACTCCAGGCATTCTAAATTGGACTCACCTAAACCTACAGTGAGAAAGTGTTTACAGATTTCTTCTGGTTTTGCTTTTTTTCTGACTTTAAAATCTCAGCTCAAACATTTTAATACCACACAGAAGTAACTTGATTAAATAAAATAGGCAATCTTCTGATTATTTAACTTAAAAGATAAAGCTAGCCAAACATGACTAAAGCTATGTTTCCATAAAGGTGTTCTATGCAATTTGAAGTATTGCATTAGAAAAGATTGATGGAAATGACAAAATGTTTAATAATTTCCTCAATTTCAGAAAAAGGTTTTTTGTTTTCATGTTTGCTTCAGATGGTTTTTGGCTTTTTCCAAAAAAAAAAAAAAAGAGTTAGTGTGTAAAAGACAGGAACACATTTGCTTGATGAGTTCTGAAGTAGTAAACATCACCATCCACTTAAGGGTCTGTGCCTTACTAGAGACACAAAACAAGTAAAATGTCAAAATCCAAACCTCCAGCCCAGAGGAGAGGACTCTCCATTTTTCTGAGATATGTGGTTCATGCTAGTTGGCAATCTCTACATCAGTGGTTCTTAACCTGTGTTCGATCGAACCCCAGGGGTTCCATGAGTCGATCTTAGGGGTTCGGCAGGGCCTCTGCCGCAGAGGTAAAGACACACTTGTGTAAAGTCATGATGACACGCCCCGCGTGGCCATCACTTGCTGCTGAGGATCATGTGACATTGCTTGGCCAATCAGTGCTGTGGGGAATTTAGTGCGTGCAGTAGTCAATGGCTGTTGTAGTTGTATGTCGTGTGGGTTCTTTCTCAATATTTTAATCCATACGAAACATGTCGAGCAAAAGAAGAAAGTGGTCGGACGAATATGTACAACAGGGGTGCTCAATATGTCGATCGGGTTTTGAGGCGGATCTCGGCAGCAGGTGACAAACTGAATGCCTCCAGGACGCTGAGACCAGCACTTCCTCTTCGACAGGCTTATCAAAATATTCACCAAGATCCAAAACGTTTGTAGCTTCAATTAAAGAATGATACTTTTAAAAAAATCAACAAAACGTGTTAAAATTAATAATCAGTAATTATTGTTTCAACAAGGTGTTGTGCAATTCAGTGCGTTTCGGTTCCATTAACAAATAAAAAGGGAGTCAAAGACCGACTGACTAGCAGAGCAGGAGTTTAAATGAGCTAATCAGCCACCGCTGTGTTCATGAGAGGCTTATTAATAATCGAGAAATAAATATCAAGCCTGGAAACCTGATATTGTAACGCACTGAATATTATGTTTTTAATGTAATCTTTGCTCGGCTTGTGGGGCACAGGCGGTTGTCACGGCAACGGGTGTGCTGAACGACGAGAGAGAGAGACGGAGAGTAAAAAGGTGTGAGTGGTTTTGAGTTGGTCACCTGTTCAGGTTGTTTTATCTTTGTTCACCTTTGCTGTGGTTCATTACAGGCGCTGTAGCTTCTGAACGTTCAATCAACGACAAGCTTGGACTAATTACCTCATTCATTTACAGTAAACGTGTCATAACAAACATCAAATAGGACAAATATATTTAAGTTTTAAAAACAAATGGCTTCTACCACAATAATTATGTGAAATTAAATTAATTATATTCCAACTTCAGAAGATTTGCCTTTACTTTAACAGAGCTCTTTGGTTCCTCCAGTCAGTCTGTAGTTTCTCGTATTGACATCATCAAACCAAATTTCAGATCTATAATAACTGACACCTGCTGGCCTCAGGTTTACAACCAGCTTCTGACAGAGAAACCAACTAACCTTCTCCCAGTGTCAGAATCTCACTGAGGAAGAAACTGCATTAGGTTTTCTATCACTTTATCATTTCTGATATAACTGATGGATATTCGTATAGAAAATGAGTCAATAGGGTTTAATTTACAATTGTTATGTCTTTGTGTCATGAGGTAGATCTCAGCCGGCTGGTGAGAGAAAAAGTAGATCTTGGTCTCAAAAAGTTTGAGCTCCCCTGATGTACAACATGGATTCACGTGTATCAGGGATTGGGATGGGAGTCAAGAGTCCCATCTGCATGATATGCAATGCCAAGATGAGCAACTCTAGTCTCACACCGGCAAAACTAAGACAGCACTTCTTGAAGCTGCATGGAGATGGGGAAAAGTAAAATATTTTGTGGATTAAAAATGACAAAAAACAAATTAAATTTCCAATAAAAAAAGTTACTAAAAATGTTTAAATTCTTTTAAAAATCAAAATTTAGTTTTAATTAGTAAAATAACAAAAAAAAAATATATATATATTTTTTTTTATATCTTTTTTTTGGGGGGGGGGGTTGAAATTCTTTTATGGGGCCAAAATATTTTATGGGGCCAGAATAAAGTAATACCATAATGTGTTGTGAGTTTGTGCAGTGTGTTGGTTTTGTTTGAGCAATGTGATGTTCATGCATGACTCATTTTGTGCACCAGTAAAAAAACACATATACCTATGTCTTGAATTTGGAAAAAAAAATCTGATTTTATTTTTCACTAAAGAAGGGTCCATCCATCCATCCATCCATCCATCCATCCATCCATCTTCTTCCGCTTATCTGGGGTCGGGTCGCGGGGGTAGCAGCATAAGAAGGGAGGCCCAGACTTCCCTCTTCCCTGCCACTTCTTCCAGCTTCTGCGGGGGAATCCCGAGGAATTCCCAGGCCAGCCGGGACACATAGTCCATCCAGCGTGTCCTGGGTCTTCCCCGGTGACGTGCCCGGAACACCTCACCAGGGAGGCGTCCAGGAGGTATCCTGACCAGATGCCCGAGCCACCTCAACTGGTTCCTCTATATGTGAAGGAGCAGCGGCTCTACTCTGAGTCCCTCCTGGATGCCTGAGCTTCTCACCCTATCTCTAAGGGAGAGCCCAGCCACCCTATGGAGAAAACCCATTTTGGCCGCCTGTATCCGATATCTCATTCTTTCGATCATGACCCAAAGCTCATGACCATAGATGAGGGTAGGAACATAGATCGACCGGTAAATCAAGAGCTTCGCTGGTTGGCTCAGCTCTCTCTTCACCACGACGGACCGGTACAGCGCCCGCTTCACGGCAGACGCTGTGCCAAGCCACCTGTCGATCTCCCGCTCCCTTCTTCCCTCATTTGTGAACAAGATACTTGAGCCCCCTCCCAGCCCCCTGACCGGTAGAAGACACTCTTACCCTTTTCCGGCTCAAGTCCATGGCCTCGGATTTGGAGGCACTGATCCTCATCCCGGCTGCTTCACACTCGGCTGCGAACTGCTCCAGCGAGACCTGCAGATCACATCCTGATGAAGCCAATAGGACTACATCATCTGCAAAAAGCAGAGATGTGTTCCTAAGGCCATCAAGACGGATCACCTCAACACCTTGGCTGTGCCTAGAAATTCCGTCCATAGAAGTAATGAACAGAATCTGTAACAGAGAGCAGCCCTGGCGGAGTCCAACCCTCACCGGAAACCAGCCCGACTTACTGCTGGCAATGCGGACCAGACTCCGACACCGGTTATACAGGGACCTGACAGTCCGTACCAAAGGGCCCGGTACCCCATACTCCCGGAGAACCCCCCACAGGGCTCCTCGAGGGACACGGTCGAACGCCTTCTCCAAGTCCACAAAAACACATGTGGACCGGTTGGGCGAACTCCCATGCACTCTCCAGGACCCTGCTGAGGGTGTAGCGCTGGTCCAGTGTTCCACAACCAGGACGAAAACCACACTGCTCTTCCTGAATCCGAGGTTCGACTATCCGACGGACCCTCCTCTCCAGGACACCTGAATAGACCTTGCCAGGGAGGCTTAAGAGTGTGATCCCTCTATAATTGGAGTCCCAGAGGCCAAAAAGGACGCCTTCTTCAGCCCGACAGCATCCCTCACCGAAGGTGTCCACCAACGGGTTCGAGGGTTGCCGCCGCGACAGGCAACCGACAACCTTGCGACCACAGCTCTGATAAGCCGCCTCGACAATGGAGGCACGGAACATGGTCCACTCAGACTCAAATGTCCTTCACCTCCCCCGGAACGTCTTCGAAGTTCTGCCGGAGATGGAAGTTAAAGCTCCGTCTCACAGGGGATTCCGCCAGACATTCCCTGCAGACCCTCACAACATGTTTGGGCCTGCCAGGTCTGATCGGCATCCTCCCCCACCACCGAGGCCAACTCACCACCAGGTAGTGGTCAGTGGACAACTTCGCACCACTCTTCACCCGAGTGTCCAAGACATACTGCCGCAGATCCGATGAAACGATGACAAAGTTGATCATCGAACTGTGGCCTAAGTTGTCCTGGTGCCAAGTGCACATATGGACACCCTTATGCCTGAACATGGTGTTCGTTATGGACAATCCGTGATGAGCACAGAAGTCCTACAACAGAATACCACTCGGGTTCAGATCGGGGGGAGCGTTCCTCCCAACCACGCCCCTCCAGGTCTCGCTGTCATTTCACACGTGAGCATTGAAGTCCCCCAGAATAAAGAGGGAGTCCCGAGGAGGGACATCCTCCAGTACCCCTTCTAAGGACTCCAAGAAGGGTGGGTAATCTGAACTGTTGTTCGGCCCGTAGGCACGAACGTCAGTCAGAACCCGTCCCCCCACCCATAGGCGGAGGGAGGCTACCCTCTCGGTCACCGTGGTAAACCCCAACGTACAGGCACCGAGATGGGGAGCAACAAGTATGCCCACTCCTGCCCGATGCCTCTCACCGTGGGCAACTCCAGAGTGGAAGTATGTCCAGCCCCTCTCAAGGAGACTGGTTCCAGAACCAGAGCCATGCGTAGAGGTGAGACCGACTATTTGTAGCCGGAACCTCTCAGCCTCACATACTAACTCCGGCTCCTTCCCCACCAGAGAGGTGACATTCCACGTCTCAAGAGCCAGCTTTTGCAACTAAGGTTCGGACTGCCAAGACCCCCTCCCTCGGCTGCCACCCATCTCACAATGCACCCGACCCTTTTGGCCTAGCTCATAGGTGGTGGGCCCATGGGAGTGGGGACCCATGTCTCCTCTTTGGGCTAGGCCCGTCCGGGCTCCATGGGTAAAAGCCTGACCACTAGGCACTCGCCAACGTGCCCCACCTCCAGGCCTGGCTCCCGAGTAGGGCCCCAGTGACCCGCGTCCGGGCGAGGGGACACTAAGTCCAAAGTTTTCTTCCATCATCGGGGTCTTCGGTCTGCACTTTGTCTGGTCCCTCACCTAGGACCTGTCTGCCTTGGGTGACCCTACCAGGGGCATGAAGCCCCAGACAGCAGGGTTCAGTGAATGCACATATGAAAGTGGTGGGTTCGATACCTCAAAAAAGGTTAAGAACCAGTGATCTACATCTCGTTTATTACAGCTATGAGTAGCATCAACATCATGCTTTGCGGTTGCGTCACTCCAAACCAATAGATGGAACCACATTTTTTTTACTTTTTTTTTTTTTTTTTTTACTTTTTTGCAACTTTTTAAAAGTTTGCATGACATCTGGATGAATGTGACAAAAATTAAATTCCACTTAAATTCCATGACGTGATAGGGAAAGGGATAAGTAAAAATTAGCTAATAGACAGTCTAAAATCAAACGACTGGAAGTATATCAAAGNTGATGTAAAGCACTTTGAAATGCCTTGCTGCTGAAATGTGCTATACAAATAAAATTTGATTGATTGATTGATTGAAAAAATAATTATCTTCTAAACTTAATGGCTGATATTGATGGTAACAACTGCCACTTTATGCTTTTCCTCCATAGGACCACGTTGCTTTGGACAGTTTTTCCTTTTACAAAAAAAAATATAATTCATTTACTTAGGTTATATTTGCCTCATATGTGTTGACACAAAATATACAATTGTACCAAAAGAAATAAAAAAACAGAAGAACTCTGTAAAAGAGTAGACTCTTTTTCACACTACATAGTGTGTAAGATGTGCTGATGGAACTTTCGAGATGCCTGACGGTGACTTGTTTAGCCACTGACGCCATGTCTAGACAGAGAAGACCTCAGTTCAGTGTTTGGAGTATTTTTTTTAATTTAAATTATCTTATGTTTTACAAGAGTCTATTGCATAACTGACCTGTTGTCACTTTTACATTCATGTTTCACCTATGGTTTAAGATGCAACCTTTTTTCACTGTGCCATAAATTTGATGGCAATAAAGTAAGACCCAGTCCTATCATGTTTTTCTTTGTGGTGCTATGCTGTCATGCTGGCAGATTTAGGATTTATGTCATGTTTGTGTTCAAATATGCTGCTTGTTATAAGCATACTTTGTACTTTAGAACAATAATGTTTGTTCTACCAGTTAGAAGTCTGGTCAGGCACCGGGCCCACCTGAATCTGACTCAAGCAGCAAAATAAAGGCTTGGGCATTTAGCTTTTTGTCTCTACTATCTTTCAATCTGTTTGATTAGTTTATTGCAGCCAAATATTATTCATTCTATTTAAAAGGGAATACTTTTGTGGAAAATATATAACAAAAGTTACCACAAGGCTACTGAGCACATGAATGTCAAGTTCAGCATCCTTGGGGCTTAACCGTGATAAAGCGTTTGTTTTCTTCCACACAGTCCTTAATATTGCCTTTTATTTTCCATTATGACTTGCTTAGATCTTGCAGTTCATGTAAAATGAGGAATGGAGCTAATTATATGGAACGACCACAAGTTTCAAACTGAAAAGCATGTTACTTGGCATCCATGTCAACAAAGGCTAATCATTTACACCCAAGATATGCTTTTTGCTAAGGAATAATTAACAAGTCAACTACCTTGTTTGATGACCAAGCCATGTTATAGTGGCTTCGGTGTACTTGAATTAGAACTTGAATTAGTGTGTCACCTCCTGTAGGTTCTGGTTCTTTCTGAAGGATTACAGTACTTGGGAACAGGCTGAACAGCTGTGGGGCATTCCCCGTGGTCTGAGAGCCAAACTGCATACCACATCTTTTCCATCCACTCAAGCTGGGATCCCCCAGATGCTTATTTTTCCTTTGTGCCAAGTAATGACTTCAGACAACTCAGACTCTGGCAAAGCATTTAGTTAGAACATGTTTAACAATGTTACTGTAAATTAATACAGTAATAGTTCATTTTTAGTTGAAAAGTTAAAGGAAAACATGAGATTCTTTCTAACTTAGGCTCTCTGGAGAGGTTTGCTGCACTTTGTCTTTCATGTGAATGAAAGACAAAGAGAGCGGTTGGCGGTAAGTGCTGTCTTTCAGTCAAGACATCACTTAAACAGGACCTGCATGACAAAGTGAAGGGTACCAAAAGATGATCAAAAGCGAGACATCATGCTGAGATGTAGAGAAATTCGGGAACAAATGAGAAAGAAAGTAACTGAACTTTATCAGACAGGAAAGGGTTACCAAGCTATTTTGAAGTCTTTGGACTCCAGTGAACCTCTATAAGAGCCAAACATGGTTAAAACATACAAGAGTGGTGGAGGTTCGACCAGCTAAAGACCCCACAACCGCAGCCAAAGAACTGCAGGCCTCCCTTACTTCAATTAAGGCCAAAGGAAATGTCTCCACCATTACTGGAAACATGAATTCTGCAGTTGAATACATCCTGTTGGTGACCTGAAGCTGAAACCATCTTGTTTTCTGCAACAGGATAATGATCCAAATCACACCAGCAAATCAGTTTAATTCACTCAATTTAACAAATTCCATAATCAACTTACAAACACATTGTCTTACCACACAGATCGTAACTGTGTGGATCCGGTGAGTGAATCAGGTCTCCAAAGAAGCTATGAAGAACTTATGGAGAACCTGGGAACATGCAATTTCATACATTTTTATTATACTACTAATAAAAACACAGCAAAAGCACATCATGCATTCATCATACCATCCAAATACGGCAGAAATTATGTTACGTCTGAAAATCTGTTACAGGTCCTGCAAGTGATATCAATTATAAAATCACTTTAATCTTTAAAAATGGAGATGAGTTTCAACCCTTTTAATCGCTCATGGACCTTACCAAGCTCCACCCACAACCGACCCAGAAAATCTCACGTGGCCGCAAGTCTCACAAACAAAGCCTCGCTGCGCTTTGTTTCTATGTAAACATGGGGTCTTCCACTTGGACTGATAGATTCAATTAGTGCGTCATTTCTGCCAGATTTTCACCAAATAGCAGCTACAACAATGGACAGAGGAACTAACAAGTTCATGTCATCTTTTTTGGATGACATTAAGGAGTTTGAGCCACGCGTAACAGTTTAGTCATAAGCCTTTTCTGCTAAAATACAATCTTTCTTTAATGTATGTCAGATACACATTGCATATTGATGTGTTTAGCTAACGTAAAACTGTAGCAGACAGGATTCAATGTGTAGAATATACTGCATACTGCCGTTATGCTGTAACTGCCAACAGGTGTTCATGATGGATGTGTTTGTTATTGATTTTCTTTTTTTCAGAAAGAAAGCAAATCAATAATACTTACACCAGCACACACTCCTTTGTTCTTGTTGATCCTACGAAGCTTTGGCTGCTCATGCGGTTGTGCACAACCTTTGATCCTCTCAAGACATTCTGCTTCTGATTTTGGAAATCTGTGCATTTTAGACCACAAATGCGATCAGGATACCAGTACAGATACTTCACTGGCAATGGAGAACCATTCTGTTTCCATTGTTGATGCGAAAACTTTCTGTCAGCCTGCTAGTCCAATTAGAATGAGCTCAGTCAATGTATGATTAGTTTTATTTACAACTTGGAATATCATGCAGTCATTTTGATACATTTTTATCTCTGTTAGCTGAAGGAGACCAAAATCAAGGAATACATGGGAGGTGGGGGCATGATCCCCAGACTAAGACACAGCTTCCTTTTGAACCCTTTCAAGTTTCCTGAAATAACATGTGTTCCACCATATAATATTATAGTAATTAATGTGCAACTTAATGAGAGTTTTATACATATTTAAGAGTGTGGGAAAAGGCAGACAAAACTAATATAAAAAGGTATTCTATCTGAAGTTTAAAATTTAAGGACTCGTCTATGAGGACCCCAAGGAACTTTCTAGAACTTACACTCATTATTTCCTCATTATATGATCAGTTAATGACTCAATAGGTCTGAACAGAATAAAATTAGTTTTGCTGGCCATAAGAGTTAACTTGTTACACTTGAACCAGCATTTACACACATTTACTGATTCCTTGTGGAGTGAAAATAGTCTCAAAATACCTGTGAGTGTGTAATACTGGATTTATAATCCATGTAAGCGTCTTTGTAACTTTGAATAGTTGTATCTGTGAAACATGATTTGTAAACCGTAAACCGTGTGCATAAGTCCAGGTACTTGTAAATATATGGTCAAATACACAAATATGAAGAAATTACGAATACAAAATAAAAGAACACACACAATTACAATTTATACAAAAGTTAAATTTTTTTACACAAATTTTTTACTTCAACCTCACAAACCTATTAATTCCGTATTCAAATCCTCTCCTATGCCTACAAATATTAAATAAGTACCACAAGTCCCCTGATACTCACAGATAAAACTGCATTTACACACTGATCTGGTTACGAGGCTCATTTCACACTTCCAACATCCTCAGATTTGTGCACTAGTGGTGGGTTTAAATGCTGATGGAAAGCTGGGTCGTAATTTTTGCTTGGAGGCCAGTGGTTTCATCCTCTAAGCGTTTGTCACTAAGCTTGTGTTAAAGTGGAACAGATGTTATTTTGGTGAAAAATAAATTTTTCAGTACTTCTTTATAATACTCCAAAATTGTTTATAGACATATTCTTCATTTTGGAGTGGTACAGCTCAGATTACATGATTTAGAAACGACCGCTGGGTGGCAGAATGGTTCGTTGGCTGGAAAAACAGGCAGTTGTTGCACTCACAACTGAGTGCAACAACTCACTGAAGGAAACTGAAGGTTTCCTTCAGTTTTGGCAACTTTATTTATTTTATTTTGTTTTTTGGAATTGTTTTTCTCAGAAGCAGTTGGGAACAGGCACACAGAGACAAAACCATTTCAAAGTTTCTTCTTTAAGTGCTACAACTGACCAACTAACACCACTTCTGCTGCCCAACCAATCAGTGGCATAGCACGCAGCTCAGACTCTGTAATGCTTTTGTGGCTGAACAAAAACAACTAAATAAAATATATTAAATAAACAAATAGAGTATTTTATTCATAAATTATAATTTTTTAAATAATTTAAATAAAATACTTATAGGATGTTACACCTTCCCCCACAAAAAAATAAATGTTCCCAAACAACATTTTAAGATTTTCAGCAATACAGAACAATATCCACAGAACAATATTAACTAACTTACATTAAAAAAATTTAAATATCTGTGAGACAGTCGTTTTCTCTGTTATGTTTATAGCCACACAAGATGGCGCTCATCTCTCTGCCTAGAGCAGTGACGTCACGCTCCGAAGCTCTATTATGAAATGGCCCTTCATGTCCGCTATTATTTTGTGTTGTTCAAACATAATATTATTACAAATGTAATATAGTATGGCTGTTCCTCGAGCCTTGGCATTAAATCTAGAGTGAAATACATGGCTAATCCAACTTCTTTTAAGTCACATTATTTCTCTATTACGAAGGTGTGTTGTAAGAAGAATATGTCCCCTATAAGTTGCTGCAAATGAGCCATAACTTTAACAACCTTAGTGGCATTTCCCAGACCTCTCACATTCCACGAAACAACCCTTCAAATTATTACCTGTGGTTATACCTTACTATTCCACAAGAGATATATACATTGCGGTATGGCAGTCCAATTTTAGCCGTCTTCACTATCCCTAATTGCATTCTAGATATCTAAAAATGTATGTTGACTAAATAAATCTACATTTTTATATACGATATCTCCAACGTACTTACAACTACTTGTAATTAAATTTTTAGATATCTAAATTAAGAATTACTTGTAAGACCCTCTATGTTGCTATTGAGCTATCTAAACAGTTGCCTGCAGAATGTAATGTATGGCAAGCCATTTTAACATCAATTCAGATTAGTCTTACTCTCCATAATTACATTCTAATTATCTAAAAATGCATTTTGCTGAGAAAACTACATTTTGACTATTTTTATTGTCAATGAAGATATCTGAATGTACTTTCTGACTATTAAAAACAATCATTTATGACATCTTAAATGACATTTTGACGAGTGAAAGTTACTCTCAAGATATCTCAAATGATGTCACTTTATCTCTTATTTGACAGGACACATATCCATAATCATAAGTTAACATATCTCAAACATAATTAATTTAAGATATCTTAAATGGAAAAGCTGTCTAATTAAAGATATCTCTAATTCATTTGAAGATATCTTAAAACAAATTTTGAGTTGTTGCTGCAATAAGTCACTGCATCCCCCAAAATTGAATGTGGTGTATATAACACAAGTAAACGTACCGACCTTCATAAAGCATTGTTATAAAAAGTATTATAACTTAATGCCCGTCATTCACACATTCTGTAACACATCCCAATATATTTGGGAATTGGAAAAAAAACCAGTAAAGATAAAATCTCTAACTTTGTTTAATTATGTTGTAAGAAACTAAAGATAACATTTCTAACTTTTTGATGTGACCATGTAGTTGTAGAAAAAGCACAGCATTTATATTTTACTACTCTAATTCTGATCACTCAATTTTATTAGTTATTTCAACACCTTATAATTTAATCAACATTACTCGATTTTTCAAAAAAAATAACCGTCATAAAACCCAATAGCAGCTTAGAATCTTTTATTACTTTTACTTGGTGTAATTTAGTGGCATAATTTTGGGACTTCTATGTTAAACACTTCTGTTATTACAATTTTTTCTTTAAATTTTCACTACCTGTTGTTCGTACATAATTGGAGGATCTCTAGCAGTGGTCCTTCTGTTAGGAACTTAAAGTTAACAAGGAAAAGCTAAGACAATTTGTCTAATATTGAACATCAAAGGTGAATATGAAAATTATTTCTAGATATATAATTCATATATCTGAACTGGTTTAGTAAATAAGCAAGTCTTTGTTGCACCGGCCAGTGTATGTATGTTATCTTGGATGTATTCTTTCTGTCTCAATTCTCAATCTTCCACCTGCTGCTAATGTAGCTGCAACGTAATCCTCCTCCCTCTCTCTCCAACAGCTTCTTTCTACAACTGGTTCTGGTGTTGGGTCTTTGGGTTGTCCACACCACTCTTTAGCTACCATCCATGTTGTTAAAACAGTAAAACTAGAAACCAACAAAATAAATAAAATCTTACCTTACAACTGAGTTCTGTCAAAAACCACAACACAGTTGTGTGACATGAACATTTATACCAAACTTGCTTTTGTCTGTTAATATCCCACTTGGTCCTTCCCTAAAAATTTAACTCAACTTCACATTAAACTACATTTAACCCAAGAGGGGTCAGTTTCTTTCACCATGACAAAAAAATGTAAAATAAATCAATTCACAAAACTAGAACTTTATAACATTTTTCAAAAACAAAGACAATTAAAATTTTACAAATATAATGATAACTCATAAGCCTAAAGAAAACAAAATTAAGGCTCTGTTTGTTCTCTGCCACCCTTCGTTGCCTGCCAACTCATATCTTCCACATCATCTTGGTCCTCAGTCTGTGTTGTGACATCCTTTTTCTCTGAAAGATTTTAGGATAAAAAAAAACCCCATCAAAACACATATAGAAATTCTAAACATTTTTACAATTCCAAACAAACATTAAACATTTTGAATAAAAAAAAAGAAATGTTATCCTGCTTTAAAATTGAAAATATTGGCTCTAAAATTGTGGCAGAAAAATCCCCCCATAGAAAAGCTTAACAGGAAGAGTGTACAGAAGACTATAATGCTGAAATAGGCAGCCTCACAGAAACATAGACACAAACTCTCTGCTAGGATCAAATATGAAGGAATAGCTTGTAGATGCTGACTAAACGGAGGGAAAGATTTATACCATCATTATTTCACATCTAAATGAGTGAATGAATGTCCTTATTTTGTGAAGCTCAAACTTTAGTTTCATATATAATTTTTTTAGATTTTTTTTTTAATCAAAAGTTAATCTCTTTCCTCTTATTCACAATGCATTTGTAAAAACAACAAAAATAATAAACCATCCAAGAACCAAAAAATACTTTCTGTATACACTACAAATACCTCATGATATAGCACTATATCTTATGTTAATTAAGATTAAAATATAAAAGAGAAATAAAACCTATAATCAACATGATATACTATAAATATACCTATCAATATAAAAGGCTGCACAGCCTTCTAAGTTGTCAATTCTTCTGTGAGCAGCAACCAATTCTTGCTTCACACTGTTAAGTTCCTTCCAAAGAAACTTAATTTTGTTCTCCGCCGCCCTCAGTGCCTGCTGATCCAATGTTGCCAGGCTTAGCTGGAAAGCCCCGTGGATGCTCTCTTTAACCTGTTCCCGCAAAGCATTTGGATCTCTGCAATGGTACTTTAACAAAAAAAAAAAATTAACTGTTAAACATATTTTAGAATGACAACTAATACTTAACTGAACAGCACCATAAACAGTAAAACCTACTGAACAACTAATATAGACACTATTCCATCACTCTAAATGCTTAATGCCACACATGCTTAGTTTGTGGAAAAAAAGTTTAAAACTGAGAAAACATCTAAAGATAACTTAAAACTTGACACAGAAAATAAAGAAATCTTTTAAGATTGTCACACATTAAATAAAGAAAAGGAAGCTTGTATTAGATGTAATATGAAACTAAAGTTTGAGCTTCACAATATAAGGACATTCATTCACATAAGAAAAGGAAAATAAGTTTACTGAGAGCTGCTAGAAAATCACTTTGCTGAATAATGTGGGGGAAAAAAAGAAAAGAAAAATCATCATGCATGTGAAGAAAATAAGAAGAGTAATCGGAAATGTCAAAACAATCAGAATTACATCTAATATTATTTTCATCACGTCAAAAGTACAAGTGATTAAGAATACTTTTAGTTAATATCAGCTACAAAAGTTTTACAAGAATAAGTAAACTGCATTTAACAAGCTTTTGAAAGATAATTTATTTTTTATTGTAAGCCATTTATATTTAACAAGAAAACAAAAACCAGGATACCACAATGTGGTGAAAAGTATGTATTCCATGAATCACACAGGAAAGAAATGCATGTTACATGAACAGCTACCGTCATTAAAATACAAAATAATAATTGAGTACTAAAAAATTTTTTGTATTTTCTATTTTCATGACTCAAACCCCTGCAGGTGACTGTTCATACTTAAGCAACAATATATATTCCAAAAATATATAGTCAATTGACTAGTCAATTAGTCAATATTACACACCACTTCTGATACATTGAGCTGAAATACACATAGAAAAAAAACACAATACATCTGATATCAACATACATCAACACATAAACATAAATCTAGTTGTTGAAACACACAAACAGTTTCTCAAAAATACAAACATGATCACCCGTTAAACATAGACCATGTAAAAAAAAAAAAAAATACTCAAAAGTAATAAATGCTTAGTATTATTATTTATTATTTGTGTACCTGGCTGTCGTGGAAAAAAAAAAGTATTACCAAGCACTGTCCAGGTAGAATCGCTCAATCAGGTTTATTCATTGTGCACAATACATAGAGCTCAAAAGACAATCAATAATCAAGCCAGTCTGGATGTAAGGCTAACCAAGCTCGCAAAGCTCTCCAGGCAGAGACAACGTGTACATTTTTATACAATGATAATAAATGAAAAACAAGGAGCAAGATGGTCTGATCCTGATGCAGCTGTGGGAAACAACCTTCCAAACTCGTACAGTACAGGCCAAAAGTCTGGACATACCTTTTCATCCAAAGAGTTTTCTTTATTTTCATGACTATGAAAATTGTGGATTCACACTGAAGGCATCAAAACTATGAATTAACACATGTGGAATTATATACTTAACAAAAACGTGTGAAACAACTGAAAATATGTCTTATATTCTAGGTTCCTCAAAGTAGCCACCTTCCAAACCATCTCGATTGGGTTCAGGTCCGGTGACTGTGGAGGCCAGGTCATCTGGCGCAGCACCCCATCACTCTCCTTCTTGGTCAAATAGCCCTTACACAGCCTGGAGGTGTTTGGGGTCATTGTCCTGTTGAAAAATAAATGAT
>CAEGAD010019501.1:0-34397 GCA_903067055.1 Poeciliopsis paucimaculata
TTAAGGTTCAACGGTGTTGCTTCATTTGGGGAAAAAATGGGTACGTTTATTTATTTATCTTTTTTTTTTTTGTTATTTTCTTTTTTTTTTTTTTTTTTTTTTTGCATAGACATGAAATATATCATTGCAACAAAAACTGACTGGGTACACTACAAATTCACAAAATCACCTCAAACATTCCACTCATTACCTTATAAATTATATTTAAGTCATTTTTAAGAAACAGGGGTTGCTATTCTAAAAATAAACATCTCTGAGATCAATGAAAACAATATAATTTAGGCTGAGGAGGACATGACAGAAGACGTTATTCTAATCACACATTTTCGACAGGAACTCATTTGGTGCCCACAGCATCCTAACTGTGAGGGTTTTATTTTTATTTTTTTCTCTAGTTGGACTCTGTAGGGTCAATGCTGATCTTAAAATGTTTTGACTGGCTGATTTAAATATTTCTGCTTTCCAGCAGAAAACTGGCATAACTGTTGGCATAACTCACACCATCAATTCATCACACATTCAGGGTTATGAAAAGCTGCGTTTATCTTCCCCCCCTTCCCAACTGAGCCTTTATAATTCCTAAAGTTAATCAAAGTAAGAACAAAAAAGCTTCCAAGGTAAAAACAAGTGAGGGGATAAAAAAAAAAAAAAAAAAGCTTTTCAGCTCTGATCCCAGCAGGAGGCCCAATGACTTGCTCCACCATTACCCCGCAAAAGTAAGTCTGTATGTAGGCTGATAAGGCACGCTTTTGTGCAGGTTGCTGAAGAGTTTACTGGGAAGCACTGAAATTATCTGTGATTTCAAGAAAGAAAGAACGAAAAAAAATTGAAAGAACAAGGGAAGAGAGGAAATGAAAGGAAGACATCATCAGCATAAATAGTTCTATCTAAACTTCATTTCATTGTGCACACATGGTGTCAACTTTACAGCCGTGGAAAACATTGAAAAAAACGCATACATACTTTAAATTCACAGAGCCAAGTTATTGTAAAGTATGCGTCGATCAAGCGTGGTCTCAAATCCAAGTGGGGTTTTTTTTTCGTCTGTTTTGGCCCCGAGCGTTTTACATTATACCTATAAAATTTCTGCATCGCGAAACAAGTTTTCGTGTCTGTTCCTCAAAATGTATCAGCAGATTACTTCGTGAGTCTCTATTTTACCTCGAGAAAATCACAGTGAGAGAAACTGACAACAGTGTCTGAATTGATTTCTGTAAAATGGGAACTGTGACTCTTTGAGTCTACCTGAGGCGACGAGCTGAAGGAAAGTGGCAGTGAAGTATATGCTAAATTAAGTACTCGCAAGCAAGCTGACTGATAGGTGCACACCAATCCGAGAATATAATTTTCCTTCTCATGTCAGTATTTGCAAGTGCACTCTGCTGTGGGTCCCTCTATGATCTCTTACCCCCTGGGCTCTAATTAATTAAAACTGCAACAAGACCAAGATCGAGATTTTTCAGTGATTCGGCCATTTTTTCATCCAGCTCTCAGCACTGATCCAAAACCGACGCAATTCCTCCTTATTTATTTATTTGTGCATCAAATGTACGTGTGAAGATCATTAAGCCGCTTGTCAAACATGCATTGCACAACGTATGGGTTGCAGTAACCATGAACTAATCACAGAGGGCACAGAATTGCTGCTGTTTAGAGGTGCAGGGCGTAATTGAAAAAGGGGCACGACTCATTTCTAATGTGACTATTGCTATGATTTAATTGGTACATGGTTTATTAATGGGACTTAAAGAAAAAGGAAACAGTCGGTTCTTTGCTGTCTGCTGTGTAGTTACCACCGGGAATATCCTGGCCACTGCAGCCTCTTGTCCTTGGCCACGGAGGATTATTTCTACTCGCCAGCTATTGAAATAGTTTCTTTTGATCCTACGTTTCCAAATTAGGATTCTAAATCACACCATGAAAATTTAATTACCATTTTTAAGGGTTTCAAAGAGAATGGCTATGATTGTATTCGTACATGGCTGGCATTAGATATGTTAAACGGCGGCTTTCTTTTCGGTCTTGGGGACATTTTGAAGCTTTTTGTTGCCCGGTCGGAGCACCGGGTGTTGAATTAGTGATGGCCTTTCGTAAGCGCGCCTCTCTAAAAGAGACTGTCTAAAAGTCAGAGTGTTGGGTTACGAGAGCACTCTGTGCTGCAATTGCAAATTGCGCTTCGACAATTATTCAGCAATCAAACTCAAGGACTGGGTTCTTAAAAGATTTGTGGACAACAGTGTTGCTGTTCCACTTGACGAAGGGTTTATACATAAGAATGCACAGCGTGTTGTCAGTAACAAAAACACAGCCTCAGTGTCTGTCATAATATATTTTTTTTCTTTGTGGAATAGGAGGGATAAACTCAGCGGTCCATGATACTTGCTGAATCTTGACATCTTTATATCATAACACCCTGACAAGGAGGGAAAGGAACAAATGTATAAAACCAGAGATATTTGAAGTTTCTGACATGATATGAAACTGGGAAAACACCAGATATTGTTATTTTAATAAAACCGCATGAAAGTAGCTCACAGTGTCTTAAAAAGTATTCATACCACTCAAACTTTTCCACCTTTTATCCCACTACAGGCATAAAATATAGTATATTTTTGGCATATCTGAGGCTTTTATGTTGTAGGCCATCACAAAAAAGGGCATAGTTATAATGTGGGAGGAAGATTATGCATGATTGTTATAAATACAAATATGGAAAGACTGTGTTAAGTGTACGTAAGTTAATACTTTTGTTGAACAACACTTTTGCCCATTCGTCTTTGCACAATCGCTCAAGCTCAACCAGACTGGACAGAGAGCTTCACTAGCTCTCAAATGGATTTAGGTCTGGACTTTGGGTTACTCTAACACATAAATTCACCTTCTACCTTGACCAAACAATTGTATTGTCACTTTGGTATGTGTCTGCGGTTGTGAATCTCCACCTGATCTCAGTTCTTTTGCTGGTTTTCTTCTGGGATTGTCCTGTTCTCAACCCCAACCATTGTTCATCTTTTTCTTTGACTAGTTTTCTCCTTTCCAGTTCGAGGCATAATTCTGCCAGTGCCACATCAACATGGAGACGGCGTGTTAAGGGTGATCTGCATTGTCAGTTTGTTTTCCACATCAGGTTTTAATAAAACATAGTATTATGCTTCTGGGCCAAAGTTTTTTTTTTTTTTTTATCCAGTCCGACAAGAGGACCTTTTTTCCCAGTATCCCTTGCGTTACTTGAGGCAAAAGCAAATGTTCATTTGTTTCTTGTAGCAACAGTTTCTTCTTCACACTCCCCTGCAAAAGCCATGTTAATGGACTACTGATTAATTATTGACCAGGCAAACAGATCCCGTGGTCTCAGGCTGCGGATCGGTCCTCTGGATAGAACCACCATAGTCCCAGCTTCTCAGTTTTGGTGAACAGCCATGTCTTGGTGGATTGGCACTTGTACAATACTCTATTTTCAGATGACAGGTCAATCAGCGTGCCCTGTGATGTTCAGGGATTAGTATATGGTTTAATCCAACTCTTCTTCACAATTTTTTTTCCTAATGCTTCCTGATGCTTGGACTTCGTGGGACTGTTTGTTCACTGACGTTCTCTAACAAACATTTAATGTACAAATTAGGTCGTTTCTGCATAACCTCAGTATTTCTAGGTTATGCTGAGGTACAATTACCGAGGTCTGCTTGGAGTTTGCACACTCTCACCATGCAGGCATGGGTTCTCCGTGGGTACTCCACCTTCCTCCCACTGTCCAAAAACCCAACTGTTTGGTTAAGTGGTTGCCTTTACTATGGTGTTTGCTCTGTTTGACTCTGTATTGGACAGTCAGTCCTTTACCTAATGACCGCTGGAGATAGAAACCATCTCCCCATGATTCTACAAGGATAAGTGAGCACAAATGATGACTGGTGAGATATAAAATGTCCAATCCTCTTCATAAATCACAAAGAATCCCATTGAAATTGGTGGTTGTAGCTTGAAAATCAATGTGAAAAAGCTGAAGCGGTAGGAATAGTTTTGCAAGGGACTATAACTAACTGCTTAGTTGTCTTCCAAACAACTGCATGAAGAGGTTCTGTAGTTTATGTCCATTTTTGTGCGCTGTGCTCATTTGAATGTTTTCATCTGATGTCAAAGACTGAAGTTTTTCTCTGCTCTTGAGCTTTTGATCACTCGCTTGTGCCTTCACCCTTCACTGCATCCTTCAAACAACCACTCTTATTGTTCTCCCTAATTAATGATGTTTCATTCACCATTTCATTTATATGACAAATGAAGCGTCTTTCTGTCTCAGCTGATTGCCAAGTGTTTAGCTTCTTTGTCTGTTTCAATAGGCGATATTTAGGTATGTAATTAATTTCTTTTGCTGGAAACACAATTGATTCATTAAAAAAAAAGAGAGAGGATTCTCCTTATCATTTTCCCAGGAGGCTTGCACCCACAATTTCCTGTTCTATTTCGAGCACACAAACTGCTCATTCAAGGCCAATCCCAATCAAGACACATTTAATGATAATGGTGGACTTTCACTTTAGCTATTCAGAGTTAGCTGACCTTACAAAATTAAAATGAAAGGAAATTAATTTTCATTGAAATTAACAGTGTGCTTAGCAACTACTGGCAATTTGAAAGAGCTTAAAAGTTTTTATTTTTTCATTTGATGTATGAATTATTAAATACTTATTCACTATGAATCATGCATTGTTTTTGGGTGCGATTGTGGCGTGCTTTAGCTCACAACAAGACGTCATATCCTCGTGTTTGAGCATGTGGCGAACGAGAGATTCTTGTCTCTTATTTGATGCCACTACCGGACAACAGATATTGATTCCAGCTGCACCGTTGGAGTCCTACATGGTGATCCAGTTATCTGTTAATCAGTCTGCAGCCAGAGTTGGAGAGCAAAAAACAGACAAGAGGCAATGCACCAAAGTCTGCACGGCATTTTTTTTTTTTCTTTTTCTTTTTTAGATAATTAATCAATGCTGGACCTGGGCAAAGGCCAAGAAAGCCTGCAGGAAAACTGCAGAAGTGCAACACTGCCACCTACTGTGCCTCCTGTCCGGTTCACAAGGGAAAGCTTTGGCACCCAAAGTGGCATTAAGAGAAGACGGCAGACACTGTCGTATTGCGTTATCTGGTCAAAATAGGCAACCGCCACCAATTCAACTGAGAGAGATGAGCATATGGCCACAGCGGCTGAAACAGGACTCGCCGAGGATGTTAATTATAATTTGCAGATTTAATGGAGACAAAATGTCTGGCTCAGGCAGTCTTCAAGGTTAGTGTGTGATTTATGCAGGATACATGGATTAAACCCTGCAGGTAGTTCGGCAATCATTTGCCAGTCATCGTTGCAGCAATCTGTTAGTGTAATTAAAGTAAACACAAGGAAGGGTGGGTTTTTTTTTTGTGGTGTTTTCTTTTTTAAAACAGGAATTACATAAAAAGGCAGTCTCAAAAAGCAATATGCAAATGGCTTAGTAGAAACCAAATTAGTTTTTAATTCACAATGAAAATTAGAGAGCCAAAAAGCTTCTTGCTTGTGATGTTCCATCTCTTTGTAAGTTTTGAAACATTATTTGAAGCCACAGATCTTTGCAGCATTGAGTGTTAATATTTTCTTTTTTCTTTTTTTTTCTTTTTTTTCAGCCGCTACCACTGTGCACCAAACATAAAAGATTGGGAGGGGTAGGAAAAAAAATTTGTTCCGATGAAATGCTAAAGTGTATGTTCTACTTGGGTTCTTATTAATCTTCCCCTTTAAATATCAAATTAAAACTGATTCAAGAGTAATCAAACAAAGGCTCACTTTTAACTTCAGGGCACCTACTCAGTATTCCTCGGCATAATCGAGGAGGCCATACAGCTGGAAATCCCAATGAAGGAATCATTCAAAGACTTCCACTTTCAAAGGTAAATATGTCAGACATTAAAAGGGCCTTTTGAAGTGAAATGAAACTGAATATTAATGCGGCACCAGCCTCCACCTACGTCTGCAGCTCATTGCACGATAAATTGATTAAAGATCAGTGGGAACTTTGCGCGCGCCCCGTGTGCCTCGTCAAGCTGGAGGGGAAAGGAACTTCGGCGTATGTCACACACTTTTATCAACAATGATGATGTGATTGCTTTCAAATCCTCAAAGGGTTTGCTGGTGTTTACAGCCATGTGTCATCATAAAACCAGCAAACCACAAAATGTACTTATAGCTATATAAACATATGTAAATATATATATGTTTAGTTTACCCTGGGTCCTGGCATGAATTCATGCATCAGTGTCACAGAACAGAGGCAGCTGGAAGGAGTTTGTGTCCTACTGCACCCGGCAATGACAAACAGAAAGTCACCATATTAATCAAAGAAATTTCATTTTCCCATCGTGCCGATTACATGCGTAGCTATCTCCAAACTCCAGTTTTCACTACATTGACATAAAGCTTTGCAGAGGCATTAATAGATGTGGGGTATTTTCACATTGTGGAATTGTAAACATTTTTCAGAAAACAAAAATGTGCCAAAACTACTGCCTTTTATTTTATTTTATTTTATTGTTTTGCTTAGCAACTAACTGCTTTTAATTCTCATAGTGGGAAAAGAAAACAACAAACGAGTCACTTGTTTTCAACCAGCTAGAAGTTACAAGCTGGAGTACGGCAGCTACTTGTCCTCTTTGCTCTGACTGCGACGTCAGAACTTTTCCTGGAAGATTTCTCTTGTAGCGCAGTGACGGCTACGTTATAAAAGTAATATCTGTCCCTCTTCCCTGTGGGTGAGACAGAAACCCCCAAGACCGACCCCAGACAGATCTCCAGTGGCCCGTCCACCCCCTTCATTTCCTCTGACTCCAGGCAGCAAAGTGTACTGTAACTGTGTCCTATCTAATAACTTTGCCCGACAGTGAGGTGAAGCTCCTCAGAACAGAATACTCTGAGCGCTGCTGATGCTCCCCGTCTGCTCCTCCACCAGCAGCTGAGCAGCATGCACAGAAAGTAGCTTTGCAAATCACGGCATGCTGTCGCACAGTGCTTAGCAAGGAAGCTCACCATCAGTTCTCAGTGTTAGCGCACCATTGTGTTTCAACAAGGGGTTAATTGATGACATAACATCCTATTCAACTCTGCACAAAAGTGATGAGTGATTTTTTTTTTTTTTTTTTTGCCATGTTTTCATTCACAAACTATCATTTGTTGGGAGTGAACCTAAATTTAGAAATGGCACTAGACACTAGTTGGAAGCATCTTGCATGTTAGTGTTGTATTCATTAAATATGGAGTATTATGCATTTTCTAGTCATATAGCAGCATTTTATAGCACAGTCAAGTAAGTCATGTTACCCTAAGTTTTTATGAAAATGCTGTATATGTCAAAGATTACTTAAAGAAAATGTACCTTTGGGTAACTCTTTATTTGACGGGTTGTGAATGAGACTGCCATGAACACGAGTAAGTCTTCATGAATATTTATGACTGTTGTCATAAAGTGTCATTCGGTAAAACATGACACTTTTAATACAAAGTTGACATTATTCAAAATGTCTTTGTTATGACAACTTGACATTAGCCAAGAAATTATGATCTGACTTAAATTTGTTGTAAAAGTATCACTGATTAAACTTTAGCTTTAATAACATAAAGATACATAATTTTTAAAGTTTAATCAGTAATTTAACGCCTTGAAATTGGGCCCGCGTCTCTTTAAGAAGCTCCTACTCTTCCCGCCACTCAGCACAACAACGTTTCTTCATTGAGCTTTTAACAACGTTCTTACCAGCATTGCACTGAGAAGAGGTCGATGTGATGAGCTCAACAGACGCGCGGTTCCTCGAGGTGTTTGGAGCTCAGTGGGGAAGGAGCAGGGAGACTGCAGCTCTGAGGAGGAGCTGTGTGAGAAAGATGGAGCTTGGTGAGTGCAAACGTTTAGGCACCCCCGAATGGTTGCCATGGGAGATTAAATGATTTCTCAAACATGCATGAAAGAATTAAGGCAACCCTCCAGGTACGTTTTTGATGAGGGACTAACACTATGACACAATGTAATGCTCAAAAAAGTTAATTTTGCATAATACTGGCCCCTCTAAAATGTACAAGAGATAAAAAGATGGCAAGCAGCAACAAAGGGGTGAATCCAGCATTATTTATGTTGAAGCATCTGTAAAATGGTGTGGCAGGTGTTCAGTTCAGCCTTTGAAAATATTCAGCCGTCCTAAATTCAAACTGATTGGCTTTTTTCTGTGACTAAGGCCTGAAAGTGTTCTGGACTTCGTTTTCATTGTGGCTCATTTCAAAGAATGGTGCGGGACTCAGAGCAGAAGGTCTTCTCTGTGTTGTAGAGATCGAAAGGTCCATTATGATTTGGGTCGATAGACTGTTGACCTTCTGTCGTCTCGAGTTTGAAAGACCTCAGACATCCCGGTCTGCAGAAAGGACATAAAGTATAACGGCAGACGGCTGAACAGACGGACAGATGGATGGGTGTCTAAAATATATCCACGTCTACAATATAATTTTTGTTTTAGAAATTGCATGTATTCATTAACTCTCCCCGCCAGCATACACACAAAATAGTACAAGCAAACCATGAGCATTCAATGTAGTCTGTGTTTGCTTATTTCTTGTTGCATGTCACCTTGCATGTTAACTACAAACTAAGCCAGCTGAGTCATAAATTAAGCTCAGGATTTTGCCCAGTTACCATAACCTGCTGTTGTTTGTGCGTCTGAGTTTCGTGTGAGTTTGTTTATATGTTATTATCAGGACCACAAGCTGACAGGAAACTAACTTTTGAGGACCTCCTGTGTTTGTGTTGCCGTTATAGAAAAATGCGTATGTGCTTCTCTGTTTTCCTCTTGTGCACTGAGGTGTAATGAATTGGATTCTGTTTTGAGACAGTCTGTTTATGAGTTTCTGGGTTGACACTGGGGAAATGTGGGAACTTATTTATTTATTTAAAGTCTGTTTGTTTCAAACATTATTAAATAACACAAAAGGACTATGGCCGTACAAAAAACAAAAAAACATAATGAAATTAAAATGATAATGCAGAAAGCGTCGAAAAGTAATTCACGGCGAGCGGGATCTGAAAAACAGACCAGGATGATTTATTTTTCTTTTTTCTTCCCCTTCATTAAGTGATTAAAGTCTTACAGCGCAATAATTGTAATAACATCAGAGCACAGGAAGAGCACCTGCACAATTTTATTTATGCAATTTTTTATATCATTTTTGCTCCATTCCTTTTGTCAGTTCTGTTCCATGCATTGATTGTACGTTTGGTTCAAGCTCAATGATGTTTCAGTTTTATCTTCTCTCTCCCTCAGATCTCTACATTATCCCTCTGTCTTTCTATGAAAAGTCATTCAATATTTACAGGCACATTTGCTTTATTTGCTCTATGCATAATTAGTTTTGTCCTAAATTTGATTAAGTGTATTCTGTTCCAATTTCAATGTTTATAGTTTAATGTTTAAGTTTTAAGAATAGGCTATTGGTTTTGTACTGCAGCACAGAAAATTGGACATGGTTAGAGAAAAGGTTGCTTTTTTAGAAAAGGGGTTGTAAATAACAAATGACAAGATGTCGGCCAAACACGGGGAGGTGATGTTGAAGGTACAACAAACTCACATCTGAATACATTTGCTCTCTAAGCACTAAGAAATAACTCAGTATGTCAGTTTTCTTTACTTAGAATCACTGGATGTCCTCTATATATACTGTTTCTATTTGCACATATTCAACTTTTTAGTATCTTGTACTACATACAAACATTGGTGTTTTCTGTTAGGAAGCCATGCAACATATTGAGGAAAAGTAGTGAAAGAAACAATCCCCTCAATCAATGCTTTCACTGTGGTAGTTTGTGCTGTAAGCGACGGGAAATTCTGCACGGTTTTTGAATTTGCTAACATTTTTACAAAGATTCAAAATCTTAAAATGTCTTTTCTGCTTACTTATATAATTTTTTCTTTTCACTGCAATTGCAGTTGGTTGGGGCACGTCTATATAAGTTTTTTTCATTCGTTTGTACACTAAAGCTTTAGCTTAGACTGAACAAAGCGCTTCGCCATAGATTCTCAATTGGCTTTAGTTCTGAATTTTAACTGAGCGATCCCACCAACGGAGGCAGCATATAGGAAAAATAGTAACACTCCTTTTGAAGGAGTGTACATAAGTCTGGCAAAATGCTGTCATAAAATACTGTTATGAACACGAAGGAGTCTTCATGAATGTTTACGTTGTCGTGAAATGTCACCTGGTAATTATTGACACTTTTAGTGCAAAGTTGACACTTTTAGTAAACTTTTAATGGAAGTTTTAGTACAACTTTGCTTTAAGAGGGTTATTTACTGAATGACACTTCATGACAACAGTCATAAACATTCATGAAGGCTCCTTCATGTTCGTAAGTGGTGTTATGTCATGTTTATGACAGTATTATGTCAGTCTTATGCTCACCCCTTCAAATAAAGTGTTACAGAAAAAACATATTAATCTAAACAAACCTCAAAAAGAAAAGTTGGCTTGAATAACACCAAATTTTAGTCCCTTATAAATTTCCTCAAATCTTGTGAAAGTGTTCAAAATGTGAGTCTTTCTATGACAAAGAAAATGTCACTAAATATTTTCATACTTATCCTCATTTGCACCTTGTGATTTCTTCTTCTTCTTTTTTTTCTTTTCCCAGCTGCCACGCTTAAAATTCCAACCAGGTATTTTTTTTTCTTTTATGAATCATGCCTGCTGGATGTGAAAAGCCAAAAACAGCAAACAGAGATCAAGTTCCCCTCTGATTTATCATTGACACACACCTTTGTTTAACAAACGCAAGGAGACAATCAGATTTTCCACCTTTTGCACCCCCTTAACCGACTCTGCATGATGATATATGAATGCAAGACCCTGATCCTCAGCTTGACGCAACCTTCGCCGGCTCTTGGCGTGTCTCTTTAACCCTTCGACACATTCTCGAGGTCTATAACTCAAATTGGTTCTCGCTCAGGCGGGGGCAAAAACAATGTCACCTGAAACAGCAAGTGCCTCTTCATTGAATCATTGCTTTTAGACGGATAAACTCACCGGGTTTCTGCCCCCCAGCTGAGCAAGGTCAACGCTCTCGCAGTCTCTTTGGTGGCACGCTTCTTTAATCAAAATAAATATTTCAAAGCTCTTGTCTGTGAATATTTTTACTTTGTGGTGAATTCAGAAGGAGAGGCTCTTCATTAAGTATATATGTTTTGTCAAAACTGTCAGTCATTCTTTTAATTGCTTTTCATACGTCATGCTCAAACTGTTCGACGCCCACATTGAGATGCTCATGCTGACAAAATGTCCCGAAACATCTGCTTCATGTTATGTTTGTCAGATCGCTGCGTTGATGAAGAAAGCGATGTTTCTTACACAAAAACCATTCGCCTTACGTTCGTGATGTGCTAGAGGATGTCACAGTTAATACAATAGGTGCTCTTGTTGGGTTTAATCTGAAATTGGCTCCATTTGTCCTCCCGCCAACTGACAAGCTTCCTTATTCCTGCTGAAAAAAAACAAAAACACATCCACAGTCGGATGCTGCCACCGCCATATTTAAATATGGAATGATCAACGGAGATCATCATGTAGAGGGAAAATTGCTTCAAAAGCTAAAGTTTGGTGAAAAGCTTTTTTTTTTTTGTATTTTCTAGATTAATATTTCTGCGCATGCTTCCTGTCAAATAAATTAAATAAACTAGATTTCATGGTAGTTTGCTGATACCGATTTTCTGCCACATATTGTGTTTTGCATGTGAAGTTTTTTTTTTTATCAACTTTTGATTGTAAGATTTCAACCTTCAGAGGAAGTTAGATCAGCTCCTTCCTGGCAAGAAGCAAAAGTTTTCGATCTTGAACACCATCCGTACAATCATCCGTTTCTGTCTCTTGTCGCGTTGCGTTCCTGAACTCGCGCTTACTCCTCTTGATATGTTCATCATAAGAACCTAATGTATATTCATATTTTACATAAACATTTCATTAGCAGCCTCAAAGCTGTGCCGAAAGATGTTGGGAGGCAGAAAAGACGGCATATAGCGTGAAGTGTGAATGTCATAAAACAAGAAAAAACGGTGTGAACTCTTCAGCATGTGGGTCAGAAGAAATGGAAAGACGAGGAGAGGAGCGAAATTCACCGGGATGACAGTGACAGATGAGAGCCAGAGCTGACAGAGCGCTCAGTGATGGTGCTTTCTAAGCATCTGGTCTGCAGGGTCGCTTCAGCTTCTGGCTTCCTTTTCTTTAACTGTCTCCATCTTACTGCCTCCCATATCTCCTGACCCCTCTTCCTCTCTATTCCTCCCACTGTCAGAAAGTGACAGCTCTGACAGAGAACCAGAATGTGCTGAAAATGCCCTTCCCATTCTCTTTCCTTTCGTTCTCCCACACACAGCATTTGTTTTGACAAATCCACATTGCGACCCGTAGTTTGAATTAGAGTTCAAAACCACGGAAAGTTTTTCTTCTTTGAGTGACGTTACATCAGCATCAAAAACTTTGTGTAGATGTCATCAGAAAAGGGGTACAAGTCTGACGCAACGACATGAAGTCAAGTGCAGCAATTATATTGTAGTTTTTACTCAACATCCTTCGTTCTGTTAGCCTGTGTTCTACATTTTGGTTCATGCAGATGAGAATTGAGAAGAATTGCAATGATCAGGCTACCGTTCAAGTTTATTTTGGATGCAAAAATTAATTTTATATCTCCTTTGAGGATTTCCTCTACAATTTGACTCACTTGGTCATTACCCTATGCTTTTTCCCTTTTCAAGACGTCTGCTGAATTAGTCTTTCACAACACTTAAATCTCTGGTTATATACCTTTTTCACTCCAAGTTTTTCTTTGTGGCGACCTTGATCTAAAGTCGAACAGAAGCTAAATCCCAATTCCAGATATCTGAGAGAGAAATTTCTCAAGAGCCTCCCGAGTCTTGAGACTCCTCTTGTGCTCCTTTCTCCTTAGCTCAGTCCACACGTTTTCCTCAGGACTCCGATCTGAGAACTGTAACGACCGAAGAAGAAGGTTGATGTTCTTTCCTGGTCAACTAATTACATGTTAACTTGGCAAAATGCTTTAGCTCAGTATCTTGCCAAAAGATTAATCAACAACTGTTTATGTTCTGATGTTTTCAAGAGCTTGTGATGCTATGCTTTTCCAAAAACATTCAAATAGTCATCCTTTTTGTTTTGTGCCAAACCCATCTGACATCTTACATCTGTTAGTCCAAAGCACATGGCTCAGGTTAAACTCCACATGTGTAAATTATCAAGGGACAGAAAATGCTCTTTCCTGACATGATAGCATATAATAGATGTTTTTGCAAACTTGGTGTCACTATGGTTCACTGCAGTTCAGCGAGCCATAGTGACAAGATAAATACTGTTACTCTTCTGGCCTAATAGCCGGTGGATAAATACAAATGGGGGAATGTTACACTTGTGCACTCGTGTGCTCTGTTATGTGCAACACTTTATAAAATTCCACATTGCCCATGTAGTCATTCACATAGCATCGGTTCATGCTTTATAGACTTACTCATCTTTAAGATTCAGAGGATTTCAATCAATCCAGAGCAGGAATTAGAACAAACTTGGAATCCAGAGAAACTCGTATTAGTTTATCTAGAGAAACTTACCTTAGAGCAGCGCTTCTCAATTCCAGTCCTCAGGCCCCCCTGCTCTGCATGTTTTAGATGTACCTCTATTCCAGAACAGCTGATTCAAATGATTGCATGATCATCAAGTGCTACAGAAGCCTGTTAATCACCCACATATTCAATCCAGGTGCGTGGCATAAGGGAAACACCTAAAACATGTAGGGCAGGGGGGCGTGAGGACCGGAATTGAGAAACACTGCCTTAGAGCAACATTATCAGAACAGGAATCAAGAGAAAAACCTACTAGTTTAGAAACCACAGACTTCTCATTATTAAACAGGGGGTTATACTTTTGTGTTTCTTTGTTCTTCCTTTGCTCTTTCATTTGGTTTGTTGTTTGCATTTCTTTCTAATTCATGTAAAGCACTTTGAATAGCCTTGTTGCTGAAAATGTGCTATATGGATAAAATTACTTTACCTTACCTTTTGTTAAGACTGCTAATTCTTAAATATGTTTCTAATCAGTTTAAGCAACTACATTTGTACCTTAATGTATATTCATTTATAATTGGTGAACTATTAAAAGAGTTTTTTAAGAGAATATTTGGGTATTTCAACTGTATCCGCTATCAAACTTTCGATGTTTCGGTAAAGTTCTGATCCTGCAGCCAGGCTCACAAATGGTAGGAGAGTTTTAGCCTTAATTTGTTTGCAGAGTTTTTAATTCTTCTCTTAACACCGCCTGCCTGAGCGTCACCCTTACCAGCCACTCTTATGCAACTCTGTGCTGAATGAGCTCTGCTGTGCAGAAACTGACACTGTTACAGTTACTGCAGAACCTTTGCCATTCGAACACTGGGTGTGTCACACAGTGCTTGCAATATTGATGGGAGCCTACTTAATTTGGCATTTTAATGTAGGATCCATTATATATTTAATTCCCCCACCCCCCACCCCCCTGCATAATGTGTAGCCAGATGGTCTGGACTTCGCTCACAGCCCTCGCAGTGCCTTCGAGGACACAGCTAGTCACCGATTAAGACACAGAAATGCCCCCAACGGTCAGACAGCCATCAATAACCTCAACAATAGATCAATCAAAGACTTCATTGCTTTTGCCACCAACATATTTAACACGCCAGTCTCGAGGTAAGGGGGTTTTGGGAGGGATTTGTGGAAATAACTTCTAGCTGATTAAATGTGATCTATTAAGGTAAGTTACAACTTTGCTGCAAAAGGAGAGGAAAAAGTCAGGGCTCACACCGCATGTGTTCGACATCTTAATTGCGCCAATGATTATTCCTCCACGTTACGCTTTTCCAGCCCATATTTATCGTTGTGTCCGATTTTCATTACGGCCTTCATTAAGTAGCATAAATAACCTGTGTAAATGTGACGGCACACCACAACACATCCCGTATCGCTGCCAAGAGATATCCGTCTTGTCCCCCAGGGGATTCGATGCTACCTGGCTGAGTTATGTCTATTAGCTTCAGGTTGGCCCCTCCTCCTCCATCAGGACAGCAGTCTGCAGATGACAGCATTAACTTTTAAGTCTTTATGGCATCTTCTTTAACCAACATGTACCATTAATCCACTTAATGGCCACCATGACCCCTTTCATCGTGTTTCATAAAATAAAAATATGAATAAAGCCCATTAAAATCACTATTGTAGAGAGCCTTGGTGATAAATTAGAGTGGCTCTATTAGAAGAATTGCCTCTGTCACAAATCAGGTAAGCCATGGTAAATCATCAGTGCCACTTGCTACATAAAAGCTCCTTTTTATGTTTGATATTGGAAAAGTTTCACACTCCACAATATTGTAAGTCACTAGAGTTAGGTCATTTCAGTGTTTGTGTGCAGACATCTAACTAATAGATAATCTGGTCTTCATGTTTTACCTGATTTATTCCGAGGATCTTTTTAGATAAAATACTTCAACAGCAGAAGGATTTTTCCAGTGCTCATGAAAATTAGCTTTCTTAGTGCTTTCTTTGCCAAAGAATGCTCATAAAAACAAAGATATGTAGTGTCACATGTAGCAAGGGGATGAAAATACTGAACTGAACAACTATAAAAGGAAACAAACAAACACCGGACCTGATCTAGTTTGATCTACATCACCTTTCAAAACCATTACATCTCCACCTTCCTATAAGAAAAAGAATAGATGATTTTTCAAAAATACATTATGCAAATATAAATATGAAAATCATGAAACATGATGATTTTGGTATCATGTGTGGTAATTTTCTTCAGCAGGGACAAGGAAGCTGATCAGAGTTGACAGTAAGATAAAATGACCTGAAATCAGAATAATCATAGAAAAAAAATGTTAAAAGCTGCAAAAAAAACAACAAGACTAAAGCAGAACAAGAACCTAACATGTACTGAACCCAAATCCTAATCCGAAACCATGTGGTCGGGTTTGGTAAGTTCAGTCAGTCCTACAGCCGTACAGGATAACCTTTCAGCATTATTTTGTTTTTTTCCTTTGTATATGAAACACCGAACCTACTGCACTGCATCATGCACTGATGCAATCGCAACCAAAGTGTATTTAAATCAAAAAATATTTTGTTGAATTATTTCACCTCCATTCCTTGCTTCAGTACTTTTGTTTGGGCAAGAAAACAGGCTAATGTTTGCCTTAGTTTTTCATGTAGGGAGTTTTTCTGTCACCTGTCAGTCAGAGCAACAGTGTGAAACCACTGAGTGTGTCTTCATCACTCTACCCACATATGTGAGGCAATAATATCCTGTATGCGTGTGTGAGGCAAATTAAACATGAACTCACTCTAAAGGTACATGTCTCTGTTTACATAGGAGCAAGGTTTGGTTATTGTTTGCTCAAAAGGAAAGTAAATGACATGACAATCTTTTTCTTTGAAAGTCAGGCTGAACAGTTTTATCTCTACAAAGCCATGAACTGTTGCCTTGGTACCCAGGGGCCCATCAACTGCGAAATAAAGGAGTAAAGGAAGCCCTTTTAACCTCATCTAGAGGCGAAAGTGCCAAACTGTATTAGCCGTCTCCACACTTTGTTACGTTTTCATGTTAAATAAAGATCAAGATGTACAATCGGCATTCAAGACGCTTCACATCTCAAGGCAGCTATCTTCCAAGCAGGGGCAAAGGCCAAGAACACAGTATCCAAGGTGATTGAGCATGTGCGCTTGTGTGTGTAGTAGAGAAGTCGTGCGGAAGAGAAGCTCGGGTCCAGATACTGCTGAATTATGGAGCAACCCTTGCCGGGAAAGAAAAATTAAGTATTCCAGCACTGCTTCAACAAAAAACCTCTCAGTCTTTCTGTTTTCACCTTTATCCTTTATCCCAAACTTCTGTTCCCCGAATTTCGTCTTTGTGGCTACTCAGAGGGAAATCTCTTCAAAGAATTGTGTCTCTCTGAGTTTCCTCCAACACCCGCTAACACCCTGCCGTTCATGAATCGGTATCGCGTCTGATCGAGCATCACGCACGATTTGTTGTGAGCGGAAGGTAAACAAAACAATGAAATTTGGAGTTATGCACAACAAGAACAGTATTAAGCAGCTCCACTGCCTTTCAATAAAGCATAAATACTCATGCTTCACTTTTTTTAAAAACTTTTTATCACAATGCCACCACTCATTTTAATGTATTTTATTGTGATTTATAACACTATCATAAAGCAGTGCAGTATTCAGAAGTGAAAGGAAAAACTAAACGGTTAAAAACAAAAGAATCTGAAAAAAGTGGCTCAAATTGAGACAAATTTCCACATCATAGCTTATTGAATCAAAAGTCAAACTGCATGACAGTAAATCTGAATACAACAATTAACCATTAATGTCAAACAAAAACAACAATCCCTAATCTCAAGGGGAGGAAATATTACGCTCTACAATTCGCTGCCACGTCATTCGTTCAATCAAGACTGTTCAACTACTTAGAAGTAGTTTGAAAAGAAGTAAAGAAAGTTTGATTGTTTGGTGTGGGTGCCATATTGCTTTGGAGGGCATTATTTCACAGAAATGTGAAAAGACAACCTTCTGGTCGTTTTTATTGTTTTTCCCAAGAAAAAGGCCGTAAACCCACTGAAAATGGCTCTGGGACCCAATTTTGGGTACTGACCCACCTGTCGTGAAGAACTTGTTTAAATCAAATGAGAAAACGGTGACATCTGCTCTCAAACCAGTCGGTTACGAAGATTTAGCTTTTTTGTAATGAACAGTAGAAATTGGTCTGGATGTGTAAAGGCGGTTGAGATATGAGCTAAAATACTGTGATACCATCTTATGGTGGTTCCACAAAAGTTGACCTGGAGTATGATGCTCGTTCAATTCTGTACTGCTTTGTGTTAATCTAAAATAGTAATAAAAACTGTGGTTGTGATGTGACAAAATTCAAAAAATCTGAATGGCACTGATGTAAACTTCAAAACTTTGCAATGCTGCTGTTGAGCAAAAAGGCACAACACCTGAACGGTTCTCATCAACACATCAAAGCTAATACGTCCTGTTCAACACGCTTTACGTGAACCGGGCGGCTTCCGGTGTGGGCGACTTGCAGCCCGCTTCTGCAGCCACACACTGCAGTAACACACTGGCACTCTGACAGCGCCCGCAGAAAGTGGACATTTAATGATCAAGATAAGTTTCAGGTGTCAGATATACAAGCACACATACACACGCACACAAACCAGAGCACATTTGGCATTCTGCTCCATGAGCACCTCTCTCTCTCTCTCTACCTCTCGCTCTCCGTCTCACCTCACATAAACACCCACACTATTGAGGAAGAAACAGAGCAGAGAGGAGAGAAATGAACAACTCTGACGCGGTAACATCAACTCAGAGCTCTCTGAAAGCATACAGATACTCTAGCAAAATAGCTTCTCTCCATCCTTCGACCCTTGTCAACATGCATCTAATCCACCAGTTTGGAGACTGTTGCATGGAGTCAATATGCAATTTGAGGAAGGCAGATAGATAGCACCGGATTGATTGATTTTGACCTTTTCCTCGACAGTATCTGCTGTACACCTACTCCACAAAATAATGAAAAGTGTTGGGATCCTTATATCGTTAGCTTCTGCCTCTTTTCTTCTCCCAAATAAGTGCTGGTTGTTAATCCCACTCATACGTCTGGCTGTAGGTCTGCTCCCTGTGCTTTATCTCCCCGAGCAGGGGGAGGCAGACTCAGTGAGGTGATACCGGTCATATCGATTTGTGCAAACACGCTCACACAACATATTCAGTTGCGGCGGACCAACTAAGCTGCAGCCCTCAAGTCTGAAGCCCACTCATCCCACACCAAAGCTACTTGTTGATTTGTTGTAAATGAGGTTTGGTATAAATACATAGATGTTTTTTTTGTTGTTTGTTTGTTTGTTTTTCTGATTGATGCTCTCCTGCAGCCTTTTCAGTTTAGGCGGCTGAATTTAGGGGGTCAACTTTTAGGTTGCTGCTTAGGCAATTTACAGTTATGTTAAACAAAAGCCACAACGAAGGAACTTAAAAGAAAAAGAGAAGCAATTTTACAAAAAAAAAAAAAAAAAAAAAAAAAGAAAATATTGGCATTCAAGGAAATATTGTAGACAGAAACGAAAATAAGTGTGGGACGGTGTCTATTGTCAAGCTCCAACAAAAACACAAAAGGAAAACAAAGTAGCAGAACTCTGTCAGTTCAAAGCAGCTAATTATCCTCAGGTGAAGAATACTAAAATCTTCCAGTGCACAACAGCTCCGCATAAAGGCTAGACAAACCTGCAGCTTTAGCACTAAATGCATTTCATTATTACATAAGTTTCATAAGACTAAATACAACATTATGCAATGATGATCATGAAAGAATCTGATGCACATGACGCACGGTGAATGCCTCACATCACCTTGTTCAAGAAAAACACATGAAAACGTTTGAAAGTGACATTTACAAGGTCATACAGTTATAGAAGAGCAACTACATGAGATGTAGATGACTTAAATGGTCCTTTAACAAAAGGACCATTTGTGCTTATCTATATATTTGACTTTGTAACAAGTCTAAACATGTCTTATTGTGCTTTTTTTGAGATAAACCAACACAAAGGAAGGTAAAATGTTGTAGTGGAGGGAAAGGGAGAAGATGTTCTCCAAATTTTTGGAGGTAAAATTCAGAAGAAAAAAAAAAAAAAAAGTAAGCCGCATTTGCTGTTAACTCCTAAATAAAATGCTGTGCGACAAATTACCTTTATAGTGCAGACATTTGTTAGAGGAAAACAATGAACAAACAGAACGACGAAAACCAAGGAACACATTGAAGAGTTCAGTGAGAAAGTTGGGGAAACATATTAAAGCTGTGTTATAAAATAATATGCAATCCGAGAGAGCTCTATTCGATCCATCATCCAGAAGTGGAAATAATTTAAAATAGAAAGCCCACTAAGACATGGTTGTCCACTTAGGCTGACAGGGCAGGTAAGGAGGATTTTATTAGAGAAGCAGCCAACAGTGGGGAGATGGAATATTCCAGCAGGAAAAACTAAACATTGCAATCCTCAACAGATTGGCATTAACTGGCATCATTAATTACTTTAGATATTTTTTTATTGAAATGCTGCTGCCGGAGTTGTCAACTGTATGACAAAGAAAAGCTGTCACTCGTGCACTTTTGAGTTCATTATAATGATGAGAAAATTAAGGAATTAAGATTTTGTTATTTTTGTGAAACACGGACAGTCCGATGAAGCAAACATCTGTTGATTAGTCAGTAGTTGTAAATCAAAACTATAAATTGTGCAACAACAGTAAATGACTCGAGTATTTCAACATGAGGACTCTAAACTACAGCGCTCCTTAGTGAAATGATTTAGGAGCTACACTGACCTGCAAACAATCACTTGGCATGAAGCAGATTTTTGCTTCCCAAACTGCAGCAAATGGTTTCCTCAGTTGCCAAACCCGTACATGGAGTCGCAACATAAAATAAGTGTAGGAACAAAGTGGGGGGCATTCAAGTTTCAGGAATCAATTTAATTATCAATATGCAGCCCGAGATTCAGTCAGTAATTATTGATGTGATCCCTTTGTTTTCGTCAGATGGAAGTTATATATGAATTAGTAAAAGAACAAGTGTGAAAAATACATATGTTGTCAAGGAAAAGGGTGGAAGATGGTGTCATTCTCGCCGCCTGAGGGAAGAAAATTGCTCTGAAGTGTGGTAGCCAAAAAGATGGGGGAACAGACTCTGGACTGGGCGTGTGGCATCAAAGATATATATATTTTTTTGTTCTTTTTTTTTTTTTTGCAAAATAAACTCCTTTTCATTTACTTGAATCTCGTCCTTGTCATTAATTCACCTCTGTTCAGTTTGGCAATTCACCTGTAGTCACAAAAACCTGAAAGTGGGGCACCAGTGCCTATATTTTAATGAAATACCACAATGAATTACAACAGCATTATAGTTGTAATAATAATAATAGTAAGATTATGTTGTTTTACACATAACATAATTTACACATTTACATTTCAATTCCTGTCTTGTTTTGATGTGTCAGAAATAAGGTGTACAACTGAATAGCACACAAACGGGCAAATCAATAAACTAAACTCTTATTATCTTATTATTTTGATTTGAGTATGTATCTGTCCCAGTTCTTCAAAAATACTTAATAATAACAGAAATAACTTGATGTGTGGCCACTGAGTGGGGGTGAATTTGGCAGAGGCGAGCCTGCGCCGCATGATGTTTTGTATTAAAAAAAAACAACAGATTTTAAACGCTGTCGACGTCAACAAGGTAAAGATTTCATCCCGCCAGTCCCAAAGCTGGGGGTGAACGCCCTGTTTTGGTGAGGAATGGGAGAGCTCAACTGCATTTTCAGCTCACACTACGTCTTATTGGTGCGTTCAAGGTTAACAATTGAATTTCGTTTCCCTTTTTTTTCTGTCTCTTCAGACGGAGGGGTGAGGGGGAAAAAAAACAAAAAAACAAATCCCTTTAGAGAGAAAGCAAGATGCTCTTGGATCAATCAATCACGCTAAAAACTAGAGAAATGGCACTTTTAAATGAAATTCTCTTGTCTTGGCCAGAGCTCAGCTTGAAAAGGCTGGTCGCATGAGGGTTTAAATGGAAATCTATTTTCTGGGCTGAAAATCAAACTGGCTATCATTCTGTCCTTCCTCACCTCTCTCTTGGGAACGTGTCAGATATATAACACTCAGTCATTTTCTCAGCTGTCAAATAATGCTCTCACCAGGCTCTGTCCCCGTACCCATGCAGTCAGCTTCAAATCCCAATCTGCTAAGATGGCCCTGTGTGTACAGTTTCAAAAAAAAAAAAGACGCGTCTGGGATTCTAAAGAGAGTCGTTTCGTTTTATTTATTATTAATAAGAATGTGCGCTCCATAAGGGTCGGGATTGAGGTAGCATAGCAAAGTAGGTCATGACAGAGGTTAGTACTGCATTAGCGACTGTCACTGCAGGGACTGAGGACAGCAGACAACAGGGCAGTCCACTCCTCCTCACTCACAGTCACACGCACGCGCACACGCCCGCACACACACGCACACATGCAGACCAACAAATTCTGAAAGTCCAAGGCGTTCTGTCACGGATGCGAGCCAGCAGGCCGTGACACACACGGAGGGCAGCGTCTGGAACAGGAGGACACGTCCAGTCTGTCTTTTGTGCTTATGCGCACAGATGCATGGCATAGTATTTATATATGACAGGGGCATTTGACCTGCCAGATTTCATATTGTTTGCCCTTGCCAAAGATTAGCATAAAGAAATAAATCTCCTACTTGGTTTTCTTCTTCTTTTTTTTTTTTGATACTCTTTTCTGATGATTTCTCTTCTTCTTTTAGGCCAGCAATCATTCCGCATGCATAGATTTTCCCAGTCTAAGGAACAGATGAATCCTCTCTGAGTCTTTGTATCAGCATCTGCTTCTCGGAGTTGGCTTATGGAAATCAGTCTCATTACTTCTGCCTTCCTACAGTTCAAACTCTCACATGAAAACATAATGACCCGGGCTGTTTCTGTTGCATGCACTGTCAGTCAGTGATTTCTTTTCCCTTTTTTTCCTTTTTTAACATCAAAAAGTCTCTTCAGTTTCTAGCCTCGGAAAGTCTTGGATAATTACAAGGGTAAAAAGGCCCTCTATCAGTGCAGATTAACACCACCTCTGCAGACTGAACTCCGCACTCTCTTTTATCTCCTCGACTGCAGTTGGAAGAGGAGTTACGTAACTCTCACCTTAGGGACCCATCCGACTTTCCACCCAACTCCTGTCTTTCTCGGCATGACGAGGGTGGCTGCGTGTTCTGTGCTATTTGATGTGCATGCTTGAAGCAGCCACGTGACCCGGCCTGAAAGGATGTGCCTGTTGTTCGCATCTCTCGCCGCTTTGCCCCAAATTCCCTGAGAAATGTGTTTAAAAGCACAGCAAAGTTGGGCTGTTCCTCTCTCTCTCTCTTTTTTCTTTTTTTTTTTTCTGGTTCTACATTTAACACCGTCTGAAATCAGAGTGTCAAGATGGTGGTGGTGGTGGCGGTTAGCCTCCTCTTTCCCACCTACTTCTTTTATTTTTTCCTCAAAGGATGCTATGTCATTAGCTGGTTCTGAAAGAGCTCCCTGCCTCCCGCTGTCGTTTACCTGCAGGATAGAGAAACCGCTTCATCTGCCTTCTGCGGTGAGGTAAAGCTTCTATATGGAGTCCACACTTTAACGTTCTGCTTTGCAAACTCGCATTCCCTCTTTCAGATGAATGTTTCACTTTGCCACGAGAACTTGAGCAATTCTTGCTGACCAGTCACACTCCCTAACCGGGCTGTACCCACAGGACAGCAGTGGCCAACATAAAAGGTTTTAGAGAATATGACTTAAGGAATGCTAGAGAGTCTTAAATGTTCAAAATGACTTTTTCACCCTAATTATAAGTCCACCCTATAGTGGAAGCTCTATTTTAGCCACATTTATTCTTTTTCCAAACAACACCAGACCTGAGCATTATAGCCTAGCAGCAAGAAAGTCCTGGGTTCAAATACTGGCTTGGGTCTTTTACATTTTGTCTTGATGCATGCTGAGGTTTCGTCAGCTATTCCAGCCTCCTCTCACAGTACAAAACCTACTCATTAAGTCATGCATGAACAGCTGCCATGTGTCTCCCTGTTGTCCTGTGGTGAACTGGTGATTGTAATGTAATTCTTTGTTGCTTCCAGAACATTCATTCTTCAGTTTTCAACGCCCACTTTGTGCATGTAGCATTGAGTCAGTTGCAAAGTGTATCCCCATACAGATAACTATGGTTTGTTGTTAGTTTCTTTGTGGTAATTGGAATTATAGTGTTTAGTAGGGATTTTCCGCAATGGATGATTGGTCTAACACTTACGAAAGTACAATTTAGTTAGTCAAAAGCACTTGAAGACCATAGCGGCCGCAGCTCTGGGAGTCAGCTGAGGTACTTCGGGCGTTTGCGTAGGATGCCTTCCAGGCAACCTAAATGCCAAACCCTGAGGATGCCCCCTGTGAAGACCTGTTTTTTTTTTTTTTTTCTTGTAGAATGACTCTCAGAACAGCTGGAGTGTAAGTGTCAGGGGAAAGAGCGAGCTCTGTTTTTCGACCAACCTCCGCCCTGATATTCACTGGGAAAAAATAAGACCGAAAAAATATGAGAGAGACTATTTTATCGAGAGCAAATGAGTTTCAAATGTCTCAACAGGGGAAAATTTGCTTGGAGCATACTTAGTCAGCTGAATAATAGCACAAGCAAATTCAAGAAAATCATGCAAGTCACATTATTCATAAAAAAAACAAAAAAAAACAACAACAAAAAAAACAACAACAGGCAGATTGGAGCAGTTAGATTTGAGTACCGAGAATACAAGACGGGGCCTGACACAATTTTCCTATCGAGTCTCACAACATTTGTGTGGACTGAAGGGAATTGTTGTCACTCGCTCCAGCCACCGACATTGTTTAATCCACCAGATGGTCCAGCAGAGACTACAGGGTCACTGTTAGCAAGCTAAGCAGAATTTTCTATGAAGGAAAATCAACTCGGCCTTTAGCATAGCCTATAGGACTGCATGTAAAAGCTAAATGATATAAAAGGAGGTGTATCATTTTTAGCTGCAGTTCAGCACCCCATGCCAGTCTACATAACAACAGAAGGAGTGTAACAAGATCTCGTGGCTCAAGATTTTGCAATATTAAGCACAAATTGTCTTGGAAAAGTACAGTCTGTCTCATGAAACACCATCTCTAGTTACTGCCAGCCTTTCACTTTATTTGATGGAGTTTGAGCTATCATAATTTTCTGACATAAAAGTGTTTGAAGACCCTATATTTGTCTTCTATGCTCATATTTTTCAGTAGTTCTTAAGTGGGGGAAGTCTTTATTTGTCCAGTCTGTCAACACTGATGTGTTGACAGAGTAGTAGGGCTGTTAAAACCTTTTAAAATTGTTTTTAATTTTAAAAGGTTTGACGAAGCCTCTGCCACTCTTACTTTTTCTGTACTAGCCATTAGCTGCTAATGAGCTAAAGCTAGCGACTGGCAAAAAATCGTTTCACAGGTTTTTAATGTACCTGGATTGTCTTTATTCACCTCCAGCCCCAGATCTGAATTAAAATGCTGTTTGAGATGTATTTATTGTTGTGTTTATGAAATCATAAAATGAGATGGCTCCTTTGTGTTTTTGTTTTATGTTGTTTTTTTTATTATTATTATTTATTATTACAACCAACTTAGAATTAGACAAGCATAAAATCTAAAATATATAGACTTGTCAAACCTGGGCTGGAATATTCCAGACTGATTACATTTTTTTAAGAACATTGTCTAGATCAAGATTAAGAATCTTTATTTAATCAATTATCCTTTGATATAATATAACAAGAAAATGAGTAATAAAAGACAACATGGCTAAACTAATGGGGGTAGATAAAATAAAATAAAGCTAAGAACAATAAAAAACTAAGTGCAAATGAACAGTTATATTGCAAAGTTACAGATTTAGTTGTGTCGGAGGGATTTGAGGGATTGCCTAAGGCCATAAAGCGCATCCCTGAAACAACTTGTCCATTTGTCTCATTGATTGAGAAAGTAGTTTCCTGCCGACTCATGATTTAAAAATAAAACACACAGACTTTTCAATATAACCTCCGCTTTTCTTAATTGCACAAATCAACACACTTCTGTGCGCCCTCCGGGTTCTGCTCTCAAAAAAGTTCCACCAAAAGTCAAAGGCAAAGAAATATTGGTACAATGCAGTGTTGCAGCGCCTTACCTCAGGGATTGACTCATCATTTGCAAGAAATTATACAGTATGTCAACTTTCATCTAAATCTGGCTCACCCACCAGGAGATGCGCTGAAATTACCAAGAGCAGCTGCTGCCTGGAAGCTGAGTTAAAAAGATATGCAATTAAGAACACCATTTTTGTCTTCTGTAGTGTTCCTGTCGCATGTTAAATCGAGGCTCTCTGTGGTCAGTGCTCGCAGCTCTGAGGGACGCATCAAGCATTATCTGAAGGGAAAATAGCCGATTATCATATAGCACATCATTACAGCCCACACTGACAATTATGTAATGCCTTCCTCAAAGCAGCCTGTTGCGTTGAAGAAACTGTTCAGTCCTTCGGGTCACTTGAAAATGTTGTCGCGTTCTGGCTTAAAAAAAATACAAAAATAATGTCCTACTTCCTCTGGTGCCACCCTGGAATTTCTAAACCTTTTTTTTTGGTTTGTTTTTCATGAGGGGAAGTATTGTGCTGAAATTAAAGTTTATTTTCTTAATGCCCAAAAATACTTGCATGAATGGTCGTATGTTGGTATTGTAGAAATCTTGAAAGTATTGATGAAAGTATTGAAAATAACTGAGAATTAATCTAAATTTTAAATATGGATTAATTGAATATATATATATATATATATATATATATATTGTGAGCTAGTTTTTTTCTTTATTCAACAGAATGGCTACATGTTTAAAACTTGATGAGATAGCACACTGGCTGCCATAATAGTGTAATATTAGTAATTTTCCTAATTTGACATATCTCTCAAGTCCACCTTAGTTTGTTGGACCAGCCACTTGTCATGGCTCCTCGCACTGTGCGCTCTATCCATAAAATGTCCTTTGCGATTTGTGTGTGTCACTTTGTGGCTTTCTTTAGTTACATTCAACCATGTTCTTATTCCAAAGTGATAAACCTACGAGACTTTGTAGTCTCAAAGTTTACACTTGACATGTGGGAAAAACTGGATGGTTTATGGTTAAAACTTCCCTGTCAGTAGAGCTCAGAGATGGCGCTGTGGGAAACGAGCACATGAACGATCCAGTTCGTTCAGTGAGCGGGAAAACTGACCGTAAGAGCCACGCTTTTGCTCCCCCCGTTCTATGCAGTGGTTCTAGTGTCAAAAGTTAAAAGACTAAAGGTGGATGAAACTTTGAATTCTTTTCTTTTCTTTTTTAAACTTATCAAATTAATGTTTGAATGTTAATCTGGCAGTAGAATTCATTCTTACTGTGTTAAACCTAGTAAAGCTAGTATTTTAAGGGTTCAACTCTCCAAAGAGGCTAATAAACTTGTTAGATTTTTAATTAGTATTTTAAGGGTTCAATTCACTAGTTTTTATTTTTCTCCTTTTAGCCTGTGGTTATGGTTCTAGGTGGCGTCGCCATCTCCGTTTTTATCTTGCTTTATTCAAAAAGTGCTTTTCTATATACAAGTAACTAAACTATGGTCATTTCAGCAGTGGTTGTTATAAAATGTTAATCATGATAACTTAAAAAGAAAAAAGTCAAAATATGATAAAAATCACTGTGACTGATTTTGACAGATTATGATGCCGGTGAGTTAACAATGTCGAAATTGTTCACCACAGCTTGATCACCCCTACGAAACATAAGGAAAGCAAA
Source organism: Poeciliopsis paucimaculata (assembly GCA_903067055.1). NCBI lineage: Eukaryota > Metazoa > Chordata > Actinopteri > Cyprinodontiformes > Poeciliidae > Poeciliopsis > Poeciliopsis paucimaculata. The sequence continues at coordinate 27,518 of CAEGAD010019501.1, forward strand.
ATAAATCGACTGATTAAACACAACGCCGCTGATCAATGATAAGCTTCAAAGTCTTCTAATCTACTCTGTGTGATCACAGTGTGACATATGGTGTTTGTGAGCTTTTGAAGAGTGCCAGCGAGGCCACTACACAGCAGGGGATGTGAGATGGGTATCATTCTGGGTGGCTGGGTTCTCGAGTTGATCCCGGCGCAGTTGGTCCGCAAGTCAATTAAATGACGTGGTGCCAGGGCAGAGCAGAGCAGATCAAGAGTGCTTACAGGTCAAGGTGTTAATGAGACGACCTTTGACTTTTTGCTGCGGTTGGCAAAGGCCAGGTGGAGGTGGAGCGTTAAAAAGGGGGAAGGTGGCCAAGTAGAGATGTTCTCTGCAACTTGCAATCCAGGCCCTTTTCATCCGTGACCACCAGCTGCTCTACCGCTTCCTACAACACAGGTAAGAGAGCTTTCCCTCTGTTCCCTCCAGATTTTCGCTGTCAAGATTTACACTTATAATAACCAGGATGAACATAAAAGCGGAGCACGGACGGGATCTATAATTCAACCAATCTGCTGTGCCAAGGAGAATGGCGCGCAGCCAAAAGGAATAGAGGAGTGGCGGACCTGATAGAGTGCTCCGCCAATTTTCTAATGCCTGGCACAAGTACATTGTTAAAGACACTAAAATTGATTAATTTTACATCCAATAATCTGCAGCACACTACAAGATGTCCACAAAAGGTCTATATAGTTTCTAAATGACTACTGGATACGGTTTTCACCTTGAAAAAGGAGCCGAACTTTAAACCTGGGAGAAAAATCTATCACACATGACATTTAGCTGAGAACTTCAATTGCATTTCTGTGGGTTGTTTGACAAACCATTTCAACTAATGACCACTAAAACAGCCTGACAGCACTGAGGGTACTAACCTTGAGAAACAAATGAGACATGGAGAATTTTCACAATTGGTGATGTTATGTTTTAAGAATTTTTAAAAAATTTTTATTAGATGTTCATAAAAGTGATCTAACGGGAAAGAAAAAGAAAGAAAAGACAAGAAAGCAAAGGAAAGAAAGGTATAAAAAAAGATAATTTTTTAATGTGACTTTAATACAGTCCTTTTTAGCAATTTCATATAGATTTTTTTGTTGATGCAAAACATTCCAGATACAAAGACATTAAATGGTTCTTATACGTTTCCAGACTCAAATTTCTTCATCTTTTGTTAATTTGATTTTTTATTTTTTTGTATCAATATGACATCTCTTAACACATTGTTTTGGATATTTGACTTCAAAATTCAATTCTTGCATCCATTGAACTTGTGAGTTTGTGGATAGTTTCTGCTTGAATTTCTTTGCAGGATGTCAGAAAGCCTTTTTACTGTGCCATACTTTATTTATTTATACATGGAAAGTGAAGATTCTGTTTTTCCCCCCCAGATGATTGATATTTAGTACTGTTTCCATTCATGACAACACTCATAAAAAGCAGGTGTGTCTGAAATGCTGCTTTTGTCTGAACTTTTGAAGATCTTCCATTAGCATGCACAGTGAGATTTTTGACTAATTTGATGCAATAACTGTTCTCTAAGATCTCATTAAAACATTCCTTTGATATCAGATAAAAAAAATTTAAAAAACCTATGCTTACATTGTTGTCTGCCCGCTTTGAAGTGTGGTATTTGCATTGGCATGCCATTCTGCTTTTTGTGTGCTATTATGCTCTGCTAGAAGCCTGGTTAACCTGCAACAATGTGACAGACTCCTAGAAAAAATATTTTTTAGTTTCGCGAGGAATAAAGTGAGTGAAAAAAAATCTAATTAGGTTTAATCAACACTTTATTTTCTCTTCAGTTTATGAATTAGAAGTGAATATGCGGATTCACTATTGCACTGTTGAAACCTGACTTCTATTGTTTTATATGAATTATTTCCTTTTTGTTCTCTGTCCAGGTGGTCCCCCCTCTTATATGGCCAGGGTACCATGGACATTCTCCATGCTGTTTCTGCTTGTGCTCCACTCTCCAGGGGCCTCGCTGGCCCCAAACCAGCACCTGTGTGGCTCTCACCTGGTTGACGCCCTCTACTTCATTTGTGGGGAGCGAGGATTTTACTACAGCGCGAACCGAGCCCACAAGCGGGACCTGGACAATCTGCTTGGTACGGATGCATCTAAGAGGTGGATTGGTTATGTAATAGTTAGCACCAATGTATAGTTCCTTTATGTGTAGCAGAAAGATGTCATGTTGCTACAAGTTGCCAGAAAACACTTCATTTAATCATTTAAATGATCATTTTTACTCCAAGAGCAGCTTTTGTTTTTAACTTTGCAGTAAACTTTGTATTTTGAGAAAACACAAAATAAACCGGAAACAAAGATCAGCATTTTAAAAGGGTGTCATCTTTAAAATGCTATACAAGTATAAAACTGAAAGGTGTGGCATGTAAGGTCAATACCTTCACCATATTTTCACAGATAGAGACTGTAATTAACCAGCAGTATTTGCAAAACAGCTGCTGTCTGATTTAATGGACAGCAACTGTGAACATTGGTTTGTAGGTATTACTGCAGAAAGTAAATACGATTTAGGTCTGGGCTTTAACTAGACCATTCCAAAGTCAAGATGCTTTGATCTACACCATCCATTTGTAGCTCTGGTTTTTTGGGGGTCGCTGCTCTTTTGGAAGAACAACTTCTGACCAAGTGTTTTTGCCTTGTTCAAGATTGTTCAGTGTTTGACTCAATTTACATTTTCATGGATTCTAACCAGCTTCCTGTTCTGGAACATCCATACAGCAGGAAGTTGTACTTTTACAGACCTTGAATGCATTTGGAAATGATTCCTAGCCGGCAATCGCAATCTGCTGAATCATCTGATCAGGCGGACTGACATGGCCAATGTTGTGACATAAAATGATGGTCTGCCTTCTTGTTCGCCACACTCTTTTGCTGATGTTTGGCTGAGAATATGACAAGAAACTTATCTTATGTGATCTTATGTCACATAAGGTACAGGTAAAGGTCCCTTACCTGTACCTTTCTACTACAGGTAAGGGAACTTACCTGTTTACAGAATCTCACTTGAAAACCACCCCTTAACTCTGGGAAGTTCTTTTTTTTTTTCTTTTTTAAAGTATTACTTCTGATTTGCAGAAAGTAAGTTTGTCTGCTTCCTTTAGTGGTGGGAGTTCAGAAATTAACAGCATGACTTTGCCTGACGACCCCCCCCGCCAGTCTGGCTTTGTTCACCCACACTGTTTGCACACTGTATTGAAAAGTTCAAGCTTAATAGTAAGAAAGGGCCACATTTGATGGCTTTAGGAAAGATGTTTTTTTTTTCTTCTTTTTTTTGAAGGCAACAACATGGAGAAAACTTCACTGAACTGAATGTCACCATTGGTCCAGGGCATCATTAAGTCATTCTGCAGCTTCTTTTTATAAAAGACATGCAATTGGTTTAGGATCGCTTTAAACTTCTGTTATGTGACAAATCCATTCATCACAAATCCTGTGAAATCCCAACATTCCTCATTAAGCTATTCCCTAAACACATTATTTAGATCTTCCACCTCAAACGTTCTGCTGATGCTTTAAAGCCAACATCAGGGTGCATCAGTTATGCTATGCTTCTGCTAGTGCGTCATCGTTTTTTTCTTATACTCCCCCCTCCCTCTTCACTGTTGAGGCAGAAACTAACAAGGCTAAATGGATTGCTGCAATCAATATTTTGCTACACGTCGACTTTCCACGAAGAGTCTTAACAGTAACCGTGTTTTCAGCTCTTTTGACTCGAGCGCAGCAGGGGTTTTAATGCGGATGTATGGGAACTTCCTCTACTTCAAAGGGCTCCTGGCGAAAAGGGCCAGAGTGGAGGAGCGGCTGTGGAGGGCCCTGTCCGCCCGTCACGAGCCCAAGGTGAAGCGAGGCATCGTGGAGCAGTGCTGCCACAAGCCGTGCAGCGTCCACCACCTGGAGGACTACTGCAACTGACCACTCATAGCTTGTAAAGAAGGTCCGGAAGTCAATTTCTGTTCCCGGCGCTCGCTGGCTATGTCTTATCAAGTGAAGGAAATAAAGCTTCATGACCCATAACCCGAGGCTCCTCTCTGCAATGATGGAATTTGTGTTCTTTGTCAGCTGGTGTCGGTAAAGAAATAAAAGGAAGAAAAAAAAAAAAAAAAAAAAAAACGTGGGCTGCAGCAGGCGGCTGCGATCCTGGAGTGCCCTCTACTGGCCGACAGGCGACATGGCAAAGATGAAGCAAAGAAAAACCCTGAAGTGAATCACAAATACATTGGTGTGAAGGATAAAAAAAAAAATATATATATATATATAATAAAAAACTTTATTTACAAAGTGAAAATTTACAGCCACCATAGTAAAAGAAGACCCTGTTACAATAAAAACTACATATTTTAAAGATACTTTTTATGTACATTTCATTTGTTTTGGGCTCAGTTATCCAATTGAGACACATCTTGCATCCACTTGAACAAAAACCTGTTGAAACTATGATAACATTTTAAGAACACTGAAAGAAACAAAACTAGTAACTTGTCTTTCCTTTTTGCTCTCCATTCTTCAACTCCACTATTCTTTGTGGTTTCCTGAGACAAAACACAAAATTAGGACCAGAAACCAGCAGTAAGAGCAAACAAAAACCAAGCGAGTAGAGAAGCTTGGAGCTCACCTTCTCCAAGAGGATCATTTGTTTCAGTCTGAATGTTTTCCTTGTTGTTCTGGAAGGCCTTGCTGGGATCAAACCTGCGACGAGGAGCGCCGGGCAGTTTTGCTCTCAGCTGTTCCAAATCGCTCTTCTGGCGGCTCACAAGGGAACGAAGTTTAGAAACTTCCTACAGAACAGGAAAGGCATGACGTAGATGCTGCTTGATGTGTCAAAATACCATTGAAAAGTTGATTCCACTCATTTTAAATCAAAATAGAACCCTTTTAAAGCAACCCATTAAATAGGATGATGCACATTAAGTATATATTACTTTTGATTTTTATGATTTATGGATTCTAGCTAATAAACAGTTTCTATATATATATATATATATATATATATATATATATATATATACACACACAATTGGTTACAGGACAATGTCACCAATAGGATGGTAAGCCAGATATGGCAAGATTACAAAGTGCTGTATCCAAGAATATTAATGGAAAGTTGAGTGGAAGAAAAATCTGATACACCAGTATATCTGCAGGGTCAGACGCATTAATTCTATGGTTCACAGCTGTTGAATTCACTGAATTAACCATTCCCGATTAAAAATTAATAATGCTGTCCAAACCAAAACTTGAGTATATTGCAGATAACTCAGATATGCAAAATATCCTCTCTGAAACAAATTTATAAATCAGGATAAATAAACACTTACACACAGATATAGCTTTGCGGAAAGGATCAAAGTAACAAGAGTTTAAGCTCTTAAGTTGAACGATAAGCTTTTCAGCAATATTCTGAATTTTTAAATGCACCATTATGCTTAAAAACACACCAAAGGGAATAAAAAAATCCCCTTTTTAGGAGAAGTAGCGCTGCTCTACCGCCTTACCTGTTTCAGAGAGATATTTTCATCTTTGAGCTTCATCACATGTTTGATCTTCTGCTTCTGGTTCTGGTGCCCCAGGAGGCGAGCGTAAGCGTCGGCTAATTTGTTTAATTCTTCCTGGTTCGCTCCGTTCTCATTAAGCAGCGCATCTCGCTCCGCTGCAAACGCGTTAAGCTGCTCCTGTGGGAACGCGCCAACACAAGTATTATTTAGTTTGACAAATTAACATCTGCAGATACAAAAACTGACGAGGAGTAACCCCCGTGCCACAAAACGGCAAGTTTTTTTGTTTTTTTCCCCCCATTCGTCCGGAACGGTTCATTTGCTAAATAAAAAAAATACATACATATATATATTAAAATAAATTAGCTGACCTGAAACGGCTTGACTTTGACAAACAGTTCCTCGTATTGTTTCCTCCAACGCTCCATCTCGGAGAGCGGGGAGCTTCAAAGATAGGCGTGATTAGCTACAAAACTGCAGATTTAAAAAAAAAAGAAAAAGAGCTCCACATCAGAGAGAAATATTCATTACCGCTCACCTCTTCTCCTGTGCTTCGGCTAATTGTCTTTTGAGTTCCTGTCGCTGCTCCTCAATTTCCCACTGCAGAGTGACCTTCTCCTGAGTCAGAGCCTCCAGCTGCTCCCCCAGAGCGCCGCCGTCCTGCTGCTGCTTGTCCAATTCCTGCTCCAGAGTTGCCGCTTTCTCCCACGAGCGGTCTAATTGGGCCCGCAGGCCGGCGTTTTCTCGTTCGACGTCGTCCAGGCGAGACTGAAACTGATCTCCGTCCCGCTCAGCGGCGCTCAGCCGATTCTCGAGCGCGTTGCTGAAGTCCTTTTTGAGTTCCAGTTCCGACAGCAGACTCCTCCTTTCCTGGTCTAGCATCTCCAGGTCAGCTTGTAGTTTTAGCACCTCTGACCTGACCTGCTCGTGGTTGTTCCGCTCAACCTCAAACGCTTCGTGGATTTTTAATTTCTCTTCTCTTTCCTCTTGGAGTTGTTGAGATATTTCTTCTTTTTGCCAACTAAGGCCTTCCAACAGTTTCTCCCTCTCAGAAAAGCTCAGTCTCTGTTCCTCTAAAAGTCTCAGCGCGTCTTCCTTTGCGCTTATCTGCCCCTGTAGCTCCTTCTGAAGCAGGTCAAGTTGAGCTGCGTGGCTTGCCTGCGCGGCCTTCACCTCCTCTTCTTTTTGAGCAAGGAGAGTTCGAACCTCATGCAGCACCCTAAAAGATGAACAAATCAAGTAAAAAAAAAAAAAAAAAAAAAAAAAAAAAAAAAAAAAAAAATTTGGGAAATTAAATTTTAACCTGACCAAACCAGTTGTTAATT